>JARFJB010001637.1:1917500-1972500 GCA_036346205.1 Vesta saturnalis | reverse complement strand
AATTCCATAATTAGTAAGTTTAATTAGAATCTCGCAATCATCCTGTACATATTAATAGTTAGGTCCTGTTGTAATCCTTTTTCAAGAAAGGATCATCATGGGCGAAACAATTTGCGTTCAGTTACTCAACATCTTGCGAGTCAGCTGGAGAAACTTAGCAAAAATATTTCACAAGGACAAAAATTGTGCATTTCATGTCAAAAAAAGCTAAGAAATAAAAATATAAAGCTCCCACTGTGTTATCCTCATCCAGTTCTTCAGATGAAGATTTACAAGTGCTTCAGATAAACATTTAGAAATGGAAGTTTGTGAAAAGGTCAACACCAGTTTAACTTCTCTTGGTGCATCACCTCTAAAATTTAAAAGTGTGAGTAAACGTGACTTGAAACGCTATGCCAAACGTAAAATAATCCAAACACAAGCCTTGGTTAGTAGTACCGTTGCAGCTGTTGGTGGCCTTTGTTCTGCTGATATAGAACAACAACCCAGCACAAACCAATCCTACCAAAATTATCAATATTATATTGATCTTTTAGGTGAGCTAATGCAAAAATTGATAATTTCAGATCGTGCTGAGAAACTGCAAATTCTTACATTAGCACTAAACAGTTGGTCAAGAAAAAAACACTGTAAAATAATTTAATGTTTCTGAAAGAATGGTTAACATAGCCAGAAAAATAAATAGTTGCATTCTGGCAGTACCAGGTAAAGGAAAGGCAATGCTCTTGCAGATGATGTAAAACTTAGGGTAGGTACTCGGTTTTTATGATGATTATGAGTTTAATAGGCTTTGCCCAGCTATAAAAGACTATGTATGTTAGGATTGATGGTACAAAAGTTCAAACGCAAAAACGCTTACTGCTTAGTAACCTGAGAGAAATGTTTGTAACTTATCAAAATAAGTCTGGGCCTGAAATCAGTTTTTCTAAATTTTATTCATTGAGGCCAAAATGGTGCGTTACTGTGGGTTCAGCAGCGATGCACTCAGTGTGTGTCTGTACTAGTGATCAAAATCTTAAGTTAATGCTGGCCAGTAGTGTTATCAAAGAAGATTATAAAGCTTTAATAAGTTTGACAGTTTGCTGTTTAGAATCAAAGGAATGTATGCTTCAGAGATGTGACAAACGTCCAAGTAATGTCGCACTTGAAAAACATCTTGCTGAAGCATACAAAGATGTTGATCCTGAAGAAGTCCCATTTAAGCAGTGGATTCAGACAGATTGAGCAACACTTGATTACATGCAATTGTCAGTTGAAGAATTCATCAAACCATTAGCACAAAAAATTTTAGACCTGTCTGTTTACCATTTTGTTTCTAAGCACCAAACACATCAGTATCTAAAAATGGTGAAAGAAAACCTAAAACCTGGTCAAGCTATTGTGTTGCTTGATTTTGCAGAAAATTACTCTTTTGTCGTTCAAGATGCAGTTCAGGGTTTTCACTGGGAAAACAGTCAGGCAACAGTGCATCCCATTGTTGTATATTACATTGAGAATGATGAAATTCAGTGCAAGAGCATTTGGATTATAAGTGATAGCTTAAAACATTATACTATTGCAGTACATGTTTTTCTAACAAAATCAGTTAACTACTTAAAAACGCAAATCAACAATTTCAAGAACATTTTTTATTTCACTGATGGATCTGCTGCGCAATACAAAAATTATAAAAACTTTATAAATTTGTGCCATCATCGGGAGGATTTTGACATGGAAGGGGAGTGGAATTAGTAAAATGCTTAGCTGCTCGAACAAGCTTATAGCAACCAACTGAAACTCAAATTTTCTCACCAGTTGACTTGTTCACATTTTGTAATGAACACTTAAGCATCAAGATTAAGTTCATTTTTGTTGATAAAAAAGAAATTGCAAGACCAAATTTTGCTCAAGAAAAAGGTTTGAGGAGGCTTGTACAATAGCTGGAACAAGACAAAACCATCAGTTTGTTCCTATCAAAGACTTTGTGTCAGTCGAGTTTCAGGTGATTCAATTTCATTTGTTGCTAAAATCAGTAACTCAGTTGCTTTGGCTTCATCAAAAATAAGCATTTCTAACCTTCAACCGCGAGAATACGTAGCTTGCATTAATGATCAAAAGTGGTGTGTAGTAAACATTTGTGAGGTTTCAAATGAGGAGCATGATTTGCTGATAAATTTTATGCACCCACGTGGTCCATCACGTTCATCTTTTGGCCCTCAAGAAAAGATTCTTGTTGGATTCCTGAAGAGCATATTTTAGTGTCTTCCTGTGTCAACAACAACAGCTTTGGGCAGACAGTACAGGTCTCCATATTCAGTGATTCAAACCATTAATGAAAAATTTCTCTTGCCCTGTTAGTACTTGTTTAATTTTTCAAGTATTACTTCAATTTGTACTTCGGCTCGGGAACCATAAAGGCACCCACATATGAGGTTTGGCAACCTCGGTGAAGTGGCCATTTGGCTTGGGAACCTAAGAAAGAGACCCATACTCATGGTTGGAATTGCCTGGCTATCGAGCGTGACCCCTTGGCGATGGGGTTACCAATTCAATTATGAATTGGTAAAGGCCAATCCACCATGGACCAATGCAAGACTCCATTTTATTTTCAAAAAGTGGCTAAATCCTTACAATAACAGATTTTTTCACTTAATTCTTAAGACCTTATTTCAAAAAACCCAAAAACATAAACACAACTCTCTTATAGAGAAAGACAAGCTCTTTCTAATGGTTGTTGAACTGAGATGGTATAAGCGTTTAAAAATAGGCTAAATTTCAAAAAATATTTTTTTGGTTAGATTAACTACAATGTATCTCCAAAACAATTTTCAGGGTATGATTACGTCTGTGAAACATCCATAAGAAAAATTACCTTGTTTGAGGCATTTTCCTAAAATCTATAGCTACCTGAAAGCTGAAATTGAGCTAATTTTTGTCACAACGACATTGTAATAAATATTTTACCAACTTTCAGCCGTAGGTGTGCCAGGTATATAACTACTTGTATCTTTTCATACTTTTAGGAATTGTACCATCCTAAAAGTTGAGCACACACAGAAATTTTCACAACTGTAGCCCTTTTATTTATTTCACACTAGGATGTCACATGACAAAATTTATCAATGATTCGTCCAACGATTTTACCCCCTTTTTTCGATGGGCTCCTGCTACCCAGATATTGCATATGGGGGGCTGAAATTTTACATATTTCTATTTGAGTGGTTAAGGAACATATGTGCAAAATTTGAGCCCAATCCGAAATGGTCAACTGGGGACTCTTGTACCAGTTGACATGGAATTACCCCAAACTATTTAACCGAACCACTCGAAATCTCCGAATCTTGAACTAAAGCCAATAAAAAAATTTACCCAAAATAAGCATATATTTACAGGTAAAACCATAATTTATGCAGGGTTTTTTAATTTTAAAATTGTAATAACTAGAAAAACAAATTACTTAAAGTGTCAATTTAATTAATATAACAAAAATAAAATTTATTTTACAAAAGATCTTATAAAGAAATGTATATACACATTACTCATTAACACTATAAATTCTTATAAATGTTGCTTGCTACACATCACATCCAAACAATGCATAAATTAACAAATATCAGTCTTGCATCTTTAGTTATTTAAATTTGTGCAACATTCAGTTATAATGTACTATACATATGTACACAAAACATATTTTTTTTTCATAAATGCGTATAACATATTTAACATTATAATTTTTATATATTACCGGTTAATATTTTGATTTATTTCAAAAAGTGTATCATCCTCATCATCATCTAATTCCAAATGACGCATTTCTAAATCACTTCTTCGAGCTGTAATTCCATATTTTTTAACTGTAGTAGATACTTGACTACCATGTCTTAACCTAAATCATAAAAATTGAAAAAACATTAAAATTTGGAACATAAATTACCTATAAGATCTATAAACAAAATAAAACACGGCCACAGCACTTAATCCAAGAAATACGTAGAACCCTCGAAGTAATGCACCTGACTGAAGAAGATCTTTAGAATAACTTTTAGGAATATTTGAGGAAATTGTAGACTTCTCAGAGGTTTCTTTCTTCTGAGTTTCAGTATCTTTGCTATTAGCCACTTTTGTGTCATTTTGCTCCGTTTTATATTTACTTTGATTAGGTGTATCGTTTACATGTTTTTCTACATCAGTTTTCTTTGCAGTGTTAGGTACTTCATTTGTATTAGTTTTTAACGCTTCTGGTGGATTAACTTGCTTCACTTCTGCATTACTATGTGGATTCTCATGTGGTTCAACACCAATACCAACAAAAGCCGTAATAACATACTTTGAGGTTATACTTAGAAAGATTGTAACAAACACAAGTTTTAACATTATTTAAATTGTAAGTTAAATTTTTACTAATGAACATTTAAATAACATTTAGATATTTACACAAGTTTAACAGAAAAAGTGTATAATGTAAAAATTTGTTAAATATCCATCATTCATAAACACGTCAATTATAACCTACAGTAAGTAATACAGTCTAGTGTGTAATCTAAAAAGTCTACTCTTCGAACATACTATATGTTCGAAGGGTCTACTATTTCGTACTATTTCCAATTTCCAAATTCCAACGTTGATTTTTGTTCGCTGCTATTTTTTTGGTACGATATACAAGGTGTTTCGTGGTAAATGTGCCAAATGAAAACTATACCAAAAAAATTAAGAATGAAGCGAAGGATTAGATAGGGACTATTTGACCTTCGTGTTGATTGGCTAAAACAAGAGAGCCATTTACAGCACTAAAGCTAGCTCGGGGTAGCATTTTTTAAGGACGATAGCTGGAATACCGTCAGAGTCAATCGCCTTGTTTGGGTCAAGTTTATTGATAATTGATTCCAGGAGGTTGTAACGAAAGTGGATTGGTTTAATAGCGTAAGGGGTAGATTTGGGCGACGGCACAGTTCTGCTAGAATCATTGAGACATGAATTTGTTTGAAAGTAATAGACAAAAAATTTGGCTTTTTCAGCAGGATCAGCTACTACAGCTCCGTCGCAAGACGTCATGAGAGGAAAAGAAGATGTACTAAAGTTTTTACTGATGGCTTTAGCTAATGACCAAAATTTACGACCTCCCAAAGGACATGAGACTAATTCTTTGCATTTACGTTCTTCAAACATCGTTTTGGCCTTGGTGATGATGCTTTTGCAACTATTCCTTGCGGCAATATAGTTGGCGTGATTTTCGATAGATTTATTTGATTTCCATTTGATATAGAGTTTATACTTTTGCGATAATGCGTCAGTGCAAACCCTATTAAACCAGGGTTGGGAACGGGCATGACTTACACTATTATGTTTTTTGGGAATATATAACTCCATACCCATCAGGATAACTTCAGTTATTGAAAGAGCTATTTTTAAAAAGGTTGACCATTTAAAGCAATACTCACGCCAGGGGAAGGTTGCAAAAATATCCCGTAGTTCGCTCCAGTTAGCTGATTTAAAACACCACATAGTTCTATCTGTTTTCGAGTAACAGTGGGATTGGGTACAGAGGAAGTTATTTCGATTAGGCAGTAGTCTGATTGACCCAGTGGGGAAAGGACTCTTGTTTTATAGACAAGTGGGTTAGTTGTAAGGAATAGGTCCAGGAGATGTGGAGTACGGTTAGGGTTGTCAGGGATTCTGGTTGGTTCGGAAATGATTTGTGTGATATCACAGGATACAGCAAATGTTTCTGCACTATGACCTGCGGGATTAGTAATAAATGAAAAAGTCAATTGGAATTGTGGGCATTAAAATCTCCCAAAATTGAAAAATCGCAAGATGGAAACTGTGATAAAAGGTAGTCTATTTTTAGACTAAGTTAATCAAAAATATCTTGGAAGTTGTTATCATTGGGAGACTTATACAAACAACAGTAGAATTTGACAAATTGGGGCCCAGAATGTTTGAACCAAATCGCGTCAAATTTATTGTTTTCCAAGGTGGACATCCTCTTACAACCTACGTTGTCCTTGGTATACGCACATACTCCGCCTTTAAGGCGAAAGTTACAGTGGAGGTTGTATCTGGGAAATTGCAGGTCAGACGAATCAGTGCTTCCAGGGGAGACTTGCGTTTTTGATAGAAACAGAATGTCCGGTTGCACTTGTTCAAGGTGTTGGTTAACAGTATTAAGATTCGACCTGATACCACGTATATTGCAGTAATGAATCTGGATGTTGGTACTTTCGATGACCGAGCTCGCTTGAGTGCTGCCCTCCCGGGCATCCGAATGGGGCAGAATTTTATTCCTGGCAGATCCTTGGGACGGATCGACGAATCGGCATGGGGTATACATGCCTTCCACCTGTGAAGTTATAGAATATTAGAGCTGAAAAGGAAGCATTAACTAGTTTGCATTGCATCTTACAAGAAAAAATTTTTTTTGCATGATTGCTGAATAAAGTAACTGTACTTAAAACAAAGCAGGATATTCATTAACTTAATCTAATTAAAAGGATCGTGCATAAGTTGTGTAGTACCCCAATCTGTTTATGGTTAGTTTCGTAGGTGCTGGCAGCCTTAAGATTGAAATAAGTTGTTTACTTTGGTTTAATATTTAGGTTCCAACTTGCATATTATTGTCGTGAAACTTAACTTTTCTATTTTCTTTTTAACTTCCTTTTTATTTAATTGAATGGTATTAATAAATAACGATAATCCTGTTAGGCCTCCCGACTTTAATATCTTACTTTTAGGGTCAATTAATTACACTTAATATTAAATATAGTAACAATAGCAAAAGTTAGATTACATTTCCAATTCGCGGTCAAAGAAAAATATAATATAAAATAATATGACATACAATGTTATAATTAAACTTAGAATTTAATATAGTACCAAATATAAAATTGCAACCATAGATATTATTTAGGTGCTTTTTTTTATTGATTTAAGGAACCATTTCACACATTACAAAAATTCTACTGTTTTGATTATTATTATTTCGTTTATTATTAATATTCAAACCGACAAAAACCTATTCAAAAGCATCGTACTTCGTATTTAAATTAAATTATATTGTTCCCTATGCGACTTGCTTTCATTTATTTGAGAAAAGAAAAAGTATTTAATTTAGAATTCCGATTACAAATTAGAGCTAGTTATTTGTTTATTTTATCTATCCATATGCTTTTCCTTTATACTTATTACGGATTCGATTTAGTTATTTATCTTTATCATTTAATAATAAAATGATTCTTACGACAATGCTTACGCCTGGGTTTGTTATAGAAAGGGGTTTATTAAATACAAAGCTGTGCATTTATATGAATCACATCTGGTCTATTTTCCTTACAGTCAAGACCTAACCTGATTTTGTGTGTTGACCTCTCATACAAATATTATGGGTAAATCCCGTTGGTTTGTATGTCAGACGCTAAGTATGATCAAGCTCTTCTGAAGATAAGGTTCTTCATATTCTCTGTCTATTTGTTAATTTAACTCTCTGTTGTTAAGAATCTATCCGTCCATTAAAGAAAATAACTATTCATATTCATTAAAAACCGATTACTGCATCTAGTCTCAATGGTCAGCTAGTTAAGTACAATTAATTCTACTTTAATAACATGGTGGTCATGTTAAAAACGATTATGCTTCCATATTTGCACCTTCAATAGAATTTTATATTGACATCTGTCTATTGCTGATAATCATATGCAAATTTACAATAAACATATCGAACGTCTACAATCAATACTCGATAGGTGTTTACAATCGTTATTCTCGTTGGTGGAAGGGTATTCTAGTACAGCCGTTTTTGCCCTATTAACTCTTTTAACTGTTAATCATTTTGCCACACGATTCATTCCACAATTTCATTTAAACACGTTTTCTTTCCATAGTTTTATCGTGATTGTGCAATTCAACCAATAAATGATCTGAGATACTACCTTTTCGTGAAAATGTATATACTATGGAAAAGTTCAGCTTACAAAGATTGACACCAACTGTCGGTGTAGCTGATAATCACTGATAATGGGCAATCTCTGAACTACAGATAGTAAACACCAAACTATGAAGATTAAGCCCAACATACCTTATAAAAATGTTACTGATTTAGGAGATACAGGGTGTTCAAAGGGAAAATTTTATTTTAAAATTTCTCAATAACTGTATAAGTTTTAACACCATGAACATAAAATATGGTAGTTTTAGGTTTTGTGACTGCTCATAGAGGGCGCTAGTGGCACCCTGTTACTTCAGTAAATTAGATCATATCTTCTTTGTCCATTGGATGATGGTTAAAATAAGTTAATCTCAAAGCCCGTTCATTCTCACATAAAAAAGGTGTTCTTCTTCAATTTGTCTCTAACAGTTTTTGAGTTATTCGCTCTTAAAAAAAATCTGTGTTAAAATTTTTAATTAATAAAATTAGTAAAGTTTTTAGTCAATTTTGAGTCGATAACAAAAGTATTTCGTAATATTATCACAATTTTTCTGATTTAAATTTAGTACTTACGTATTTTAAGTGAAAATAGTGGCTATTAATCAGAAAATGCCACGGCATAATAATTTTTCTAACGGTGAAATGCGTGATATGATTTGTTGTTTTACTCAGTCAAATTATAATAGATTTGCATTGGCCTAAATATATTTACAATTGTACCCAAATCGAAGGCAACCGAATCACAAACTGTTTAGAAATATTTACAACCGCCTTGGTGAGACAGGGTCTTTTCGTCCAAAGAGTTACAATGGCGCGACGAAAACAATCAATGTCGATGAAGAAGAAGACGTTTTAACTCGTGTTTTGGAAAATCCAAGTCTGAGTACTCGTCGGTTAAGTGCGGCAACAGGGATAAGCCAATCATCTATCTCTAGAATTTTGAAGAAAGAAAAACTCCATCCATATCACTATACTCCTGTCCAAAATTTATTACCTCAAGATTTACCAGCACGCTTACGATTTGCCCAATTTTTACAAGATAAAACTTTCTTGATAATATTCTCTTCACTGATGAGGCGATATTCACTAGACGAGGAGTTTATAATTGGAAAACGATCATTTGTGGGATTCTGAGAATCCAAATGCTGTGTGATATCTGGTTTTGCATTGGTCATCCATCTAATCTAAATGATCTATTTATTTAAATTTCCTCGAAGAACATTTAAATGAGCTACTAGAGGTTGTTCCACTTACCATAAAGCAAAACATGTGATTTATGTAGAATGGGGCATCACCACATTATTAGCTGCCTGTGCGGCAATATCTGAATCAACATTTTCCACTTCGTTGGATTGACCGTGGAAGTATATTTTTTTGGCCACGAAGGAGTCCAGATGTAAACCGATTGAATTTTTTCAATATGGTCACAAATGAAAGAAACATTATATAAAGAACAAAATAATTCGATCCACGTGTTGCAGCAAAAAGTACAAAAAGCTGCGAATGCAATTTAAGATAATAGACATGGTTTGTTTAATATTCAAAGGTCTTTAAGAGAGCGCATTGCAAAGTGTATTGAGGTAGATGGTGGGCATTTCGAACACTTACTTTGAACTTTTGTTTGTTGTTGTTAGGGATTGTCATTATTAATTACTTTTTTTTTTAATGTCAATTCGCCCATTTTAATAATTTAAAATAATAAAATAAGTAAAACATAGATCTTTTCAAAAGCGAATAACTCAAAAATCGATAGTTTTAGACAAATTGAACAAAAATACCCTTTTTATGTACAATTGAACGTGCTTTCAGATTTTTAACTTATTTTAACCATTATCCAATGGACAATGAAGGTGTGATGTAATTTACTGAAGTACCAGGCCGCCACAAACCCCCAATATGAGCAATCACAAAACAAGTTAGAAATACGTATCTCTCATGTCACAAAACCTAAAACTACCAAATTTTATGTTCATGATGTGAAAACTTATAAAGTTGTTGTGAAATTTTAAGATAAAATTTTCCCTTTAAACACCCTGTATCTCCTAAACCAGCAACATTTTTAAGAGGCATGTTGGGCTTAATCGTCATATTTTGGTGTTTGCTATTAGACTAACAATAAATGGAAGAGATCAAGCGATCGGACTGGTAATGCAAGGAGTGAGAGTTCTAACCCCTGACGAGGAAATTACTTTTTTTTGTTAAAATTGTTTTTAAATTTTATTTTAATATGCCTCTACTATCGCGCTAAAAAAAACTGGACCAGCAATGCGCTCTCTTAAAGACCTTTGAATATTAAACAAACCATGTCTATTATCTTAAATTGCATTCGCAGCTTTTTGTACTTTTTGCTGCAACACGTGGATCGAATTATTTTGTTCTTTATATAATGTTTCTTTCATTTGTGACCATATTGAAAAAATTCAATCGGTTTACATCTGGACTCCTTCGTGGCCAAAAAAATATACTGTAGACAAAATTCAAATTTTGATATAGAGTGGGTGAGTGGGTGAGTGGGTGAGTGGGTGAGTGGGTGAGTGGGTGAGTCGGTGAGTCGGTGAGTCGGTGAGTCGGTGAGTCGGTGAGTCGGTGAGTCGGTGAGTCGGTGAGTCGGTGAGTCGGTGAGTCGGTGAGTCGGTGAGTCGGTGAGTCGGTGAGTCGGTGAGTCGGTGAGTCGGTGAGTCGGTGAGTCGGTGAGTCGGTGAGTCGGTGAGTCGGTGAGTGTGAGTGAGTGAGTGAGTGAGTGAGTGAGTGAGTGAGTGAGTGAGTGAGTGAGTGAGTGCGTGAGTGCGTGAGTGAGTGAGTGAGTGAGTGAGTGAGTGAGTGAGTGAGTGAGTGAGTGAGTGAGTCACTGAGTGAGTGAGTGAGTGAGTGAGTGAGTGAGTGAGTGTGTGTGTGGGTGTGCACGATCGCACGCACGCACACACACGCGCGCGGTAACGTTTTTATTCAACAGCAAAAACACAAGAGCTTTTATTTTATCGGATAAATTTCTCTGTGTAACTAAATAATTTTGCCAATAAGAAATTTTACGAGAAAAACTGACTGTGAGTTTTTCGAGCAAAAATACTGATGGAAAAATTATTTCGTTACACAGAGAAATTTATCCTTAAAATAAAAGCTCGAGTGTTTTTTGGCAAGATAAATTAACGACAGAATATGTGAATGAATTTTGTATGTTTCAATATCAACCAAACTTTATAATTATAACTGACAGAACAAACATTAAAGTGATGTACCGGCGCGCCGTATGACTAGGTACTAGATGTAGTCTGATTATGAGGAACAGGCGTTTTTATCGGTGATAAAAAAGGATGCAGCTTGTTTATCGCTGTCAAACTGACAAACGTTATCATTAAGTGGCACATTTTATATTGGAGTTAATTTATCGTTAGTTAATGTGATGTCTGTGGTTTTACCAACATTTCCTATACACGACATAAACACATCCTTGGAAATTAAAAACATATTAAATTCCCCGATTAGGCCGTCCACCTTGAAATATTCTTGGGCACGTTAACGTGGAATACATATAAAATTAGGCGTTTCCACCATTACCCGATTAGTAGGTATTCAATAGAAGTACCTATTTATATTTTTCAGTTGTATCCAGGTCAACCACGTTTTTTAACAGTTTGCAAAATGTACTTTAATTTAACCCGGATAAATCAATGTTGCAAGTTGGAGTAAATATGAGGCCCATGCTGCTGTAGTTTATATTAGAGAAGCGTAACCTTGAGCAATAACAGGTTTCAACTGGTTAACTTGACTTTGGATCATTATTATTAGTTATTATTATAATGAACTATATAATTCTAAGAAATGTGAAAGTAACATTGACATATTTTTAAAAGTCAAAGAACCCGCTTATTTGGTCCCAGGACAATGAACTTCGGTCTAAGACCCTTTCCAGTTTCCGAGAAGTTTCTATTTTTAGATTTCCAAGGGTAGACCAACAGCCGGTCCAGGTGAATAATCTTTAGCCTAAGTGAATGACCTTAAGAGGTCAATGAACTTTAAACAGGTTCTATTTTTAAATTTCAAGAAATTGTAATGCGATACTACTAAAGTCAATGACCTTGAAGTGGTTACTCCGCATTAATTTGAGTTTTAATTTTTCCGCCAAAAGAGACGTGTTAACTACATATGCATATATATGCTGTTGCCTTGCAATGGAATTGACCAATACAACTTTACAGAAGCTGGAGTTGGACGTCTCATTGGGTATTATGTAATTTTATAATTTAGAATGTCTTAAATTAACTTATCGGTTTAAAGACTTTTCATACTTTGTTGTTTTCCCATGAACGGCTAATAGCAGGTTTAATCTAAGAAGCCAAATTAATGAAAACCATTTTCTTTTAGAGGATTGTATTGTTTTACAAATTAAATTATCTTTTGAGAACAGCATCAGAGGTATTTGCAGTTTCATAGGATTCAATAACGCGGTTTTCGTTCGGGTTCGCGTTTGTGTTCAAGATCTATTTAGCCACAGATATCTTGTTGTTAAGAGATTCTTCGGCATACCCTTCGGTGACACTGGTTGACTTCCATCCACCATATCGTTTTAATGTTAAAATATCGGAGCCTGATTCCCGCAAGAACTGTGGCACAAGTTCGTCGAAAGCAGTGTCCATTGTAGTCTTTACTATTGGGCAAATTTAAACAGCAATTTTATATGGTATGAAACCAATAGTATGATGGCCAACAACTTGGGCAGCACATTTTCCCTGTTGATATTGTAATGAAAAAAGTGTGTGTACATAAATTTTAAAATAATAATAAAAAGTAAGTTATAAAGTTAATGAAATAATAATTTCTCCAAAAAATACATACCTTACAACACTTATAATTGTGCCTTACACTCAGTCGGTGATTAATTTGGGTTGGTTCAAATAAAATGATTTGCTTAATTACCACTTACCATGAATAATAAAGAATGTAAAAAATGAATGAAATTATCTCGAGCGCCAAATTGTTTTTAAACATCGGAAAAATTAAACCGTCTTTACAAAAATGTAAAAAAATAACAATATAAAGACTATGTTTATTGAATAATAAATGCAATGATGAAATAATGGTCTTAAAATTATGCTTAAAATACTAAATAAAACACTACATAAATACCTTAGAAATTTTGTACACAAACTTTTCTTTTTGACAACCTCTGGTATCTAAATATGATTACGGAGAGGTTAACAGGATGAAGTCATTCTTACGTCATCATGGTGCAATCTTGACATAATATTATCAGCCACACCCCAAACTGAATTTATCTTTAAAAAAATCCGTATAAATTTCTTCTTAAAACTGTTAAATCCACTTCTTATTGCATTAATTGGATGTATCCATTCAAAAAAATTGCAATCACAAAACGAAAAATGTACGTAACCATAAAATCAAATGCGTACTTAAAATTCAATTACGTTGTAAATTGAATTAATTATAAATGTACAATTAAAGTAAAAATTGGTAAAAAAACGTAAAGAAAAAACCAAAGAAAAGCGCCTAAAAAAGAACAAATGCTTTAATTTTATGTAAATGTATTAAAAATATCTTACCACCAAATTGATGGCGCTTTCACATAAATTTAGATAAAATAAAAAAGAAGCAGCTTCATGCTTCGACATTAAACAGGAAGTGAAAATGGAGGATTTCGAAGTAGATGAAGCGGTCCTGCGCACAAGATAGAAACAGAATAAATTAACGCCGACGCGTTATATATCAGATAAGAAATGAATAAAAATTGAAAGTAGGATTATAAATCTTTACGAAAGAATGCACTATGAAGATATGCAAATTAAGTTGCCTACCTTATACCAATATCTCATTAATTAAAATTTTCTTGTATTTAAAACTAAATGAAGGAAAGATCCTAAATTGAGGTATATTTTATACAACACGAAAAAGAGTTGTTACAATATTTAACAAACAGTCGCCGCAAATTTATATTTTTTGGTAGTAAATCAAAATACCGTCTACAAATAGATATAATGTCAGCTACGTTTCCTTTTTCTTTAGCATTGCAAATCGTAAATGTACGCTGTTTATAATTTTTTGTAATTGGTATGTGTATTACAAGGATGCCATCTTTGCCTTTTAAATTATCAATTGTTACGTTCGTTAGTTCATCTGATCTGCACGCAACAGCAACTCCTACTATTAACACCACCTGAAAAATATATCTCCAAATTACATAATGTGTATAAGTATATTTGTAGCAATATTCACCTTTATCATTAAATATGCTTCATCTGAGGCTTATCTCAGAAATATGTCAACTTTTTGTCTGCTAAATGTTTTTGACCAGTAATGTTGCTTTCAACATTGAATAGATTGACCACAAAGTTAACTACTTGCATTTTTCTGATAACTCAGCCATTCTATCAATAAGTTGTGTTGATTACTGTACTTTTGTTTTGATTTTTCCGGTTCACTGTTCAACCTTAATCAGAAATGTCCATAATGTGCGTTTCGTTCAGCCCTTGGAGGTTGTGCGATGGTGAGAAACTGTTTTTGATATTTTAATCCCAACAAAATTGATCGTAGTTAGAAAACTTTCAAGATTTTTTAGATTTCAAACCGTTTGTCAACGCGAATGACATATCATTGCAAGGCTAACTTTGTCTATATAAATCTATTTTCTTGATCGCCAACATAATTTTCTTTCTTGGCTAGCCGGGAAAAATTGCCCTTTCTCGTTTCCATAGAGCCGAGAAAATTTGGCTTTCTGTAGAGTAGCATAGATAAAATAGTATATTATTTTATAAGGAGCTAAAGTGACACTTTTTCTAGCGAATCTGTAGGTTTGACGGACGAACATAGTGAGTCCGGCAAATACAGATGAGCCACAAAAAGTCACTTTGCTCCGCATAAAATATACTATTTCTTCTTCAAACGTTTTTTACACTTAAATGTGAAATAAGGAAAAATAATTAGGTTGTGAAAATGAGGAATAGTTAGATTTACCTAGCGTGCTCTGGCAAGCAGCAGTAGACATTGCTAGGTTTCGTTGGAAACAATGCATTAAACAAGTTTAAAATTGATTCTCCGTGTTATTGTAAGTATTTTATGAAACTTTTTGTTCTTATTTGTGTAAATTAAAATATTACATTGTTAGGAGTATGATGGATTTGGAGAACTACACGCCGTCAGAAATTACTGAAGCGGCTAATACAGCAATAAATGATCTATTACCTACAAGATCGAGCAAAATCTATGAACGCGCTTTTCAGCAATTTATAAAATGGTGCGATGAAAAAAATATTAAACGCTACACTGAAACCGTAATGTTAGCTTATTTTGCCGAATTAGCAACAAAAATGAAAATGAAAAGCTCGACAATGTGGTCCCAATATTCGATGATAAAATCGTTATTGAACATTCGACATGGCGTAGATATAAGCAAATACTTGAAACTTCGTCCATATCTAAAGAAGCAGAATGAAGGATACACGCCAAAGCCGGCCAAAGTATTTACAAAAGACCAATTTAACAAATTTTTATCGGAAGCGTCGGACGAAAAATACTTGGCAATGAAGGTAAGTTTTAGAAATAGAATGAAAATAAGTCTTTATATTTTGTATTTTTTTTAGACAGTTTTGATTATTCGTATCTCAGGGGCATGTGATTGCGATGAATTGGTAAAGATGAAGGTAGACGACATTGGGAACCTGAAAACTCTGCTACATATTAAAATTCCAGATAGCAAAACAAAAAAAAATTAAATAATTTACAGTTGTAGGGGAATCTTTCCTAAATTTATATAACTAATATGTTGCTTTGCGCCCACGAGATATGAATGATCGCCGATTTTTTTTTAAATATGGAAATCCATACAATAAGTAGCGTTCCTAGGGAGGTATCTTTTTTCTTAAAATTAGCGAACTATACAGAATACACAGAGCATTGTCTAATAAGAACCTCAACTACACTGTGGTGGACGGCGGCGCAGATTTAATGTGCTTGAAGCGCCATGGTGGCTGGAAATCCAGCACTGTAGCTGAGCGTTATATTGAAGATTCTCTAGCAACAAAAAAAGAGGCAGCCTTGAAAATTTTTGCACCTAGTGCAAACGCTACGAATACAGAAGTTATGTAGAAGAGGAAGAATTAAAGATCATTTCATTAGAACGCAGCGAGACCACTGTTACCTCTGGCGGATTTTATTTTGGAGAAAATGTTAGTTTTAGTCATTGTACTTTTAATCCTTATAGCTCTAAACAATAAATTTGTTTTCGTTGTTTTCCAAATTGGGTGTTTGAGTTATTAACTTACATGACTTTTGCATCCGCTGCGAGGGGATGCAAAAGACTTTTGCAGCCGCCGGTGAAAATATCAAACTTTAACGTTGTCAGGTAAAGTTTAACATATCTTTTATTGACGTCTGAATAAAATAGTATATTATGTTATTAGGAGTAAAAGTGGCACTTTATGTGGCGAAGCTGAATGTTTATTTTGCCGAACGAAGTGAGGCAAATAATTCAGCTGAGCTACATAAAGTCACTTTTACTCCGAATAACATATACTTTTTTATCCGCAAACGTAAAAATAATTGATAAAGATCGAAAGGAAAGATCAAACATAATTAGCAGGTAAAAAAATAAGATAATCAGGACGTTTTGCAAGTAAACGCTTTGCACGTAATGAAACCATAACAACGCACATTTAATAACCACATTTGGTAAAAATAAAAATGCCTAGGCACAAAAGTACAACTTTTACTCCATGTCTGAAAAGTAAAACTTTTACCTTTGACATTGAGTCATAAAAGTGTCACTTTTGTGACGTTTGCGGATAAAAGAATTTAAAATAGTTTAGAATAGTTTACCCAGGTGAAATGTGATAGGTAGGTTCCTTTGATATATGATTAAAGGTAGGTTCATTAGATTTAATTTTATTTGAAGTACAATGAGCACCCAAAAAGGTACAAAATAAAAAATGGTACTATTTTAAGTCATTTATACACCAATATGTTTAAGACCCTTTTAACATTCTGCTTATGGTGATTTGATTCGTTACATAAATTCTTTTCCTCAAAATCTAAGGTAGCGCTGCCACTGAAATACGGGCGTGGAACGCAGTCTTATCATTGTTGTTGTATAATGAGTAATGGAATGCTTTCATTAATAATCAGTCCTGTTTCGGCATTGGACAAATGAAATGACATTTTTTACGGCGCCATAAAATAAAAAATTAAAAGGTGTTAATACAAGGTAATTATTTACTAAACTGTTAATAGTAATAACATAATATTAATTTAAGATCTCACAATGTCATTAAATACTTCTGTTACCAAACTATTAAAAATTACGCAGCAACCTCTAAAACTTTTGACAGCAAGTTATCATCCAAATGTTATTGATCATTATGAAAATCCTCGTAATGTTGGTTCTTTAGATAAATCTGATGATAACGTGGGGACAGGATTAGTTGGTGCACCAGCCTGTGGAGATGTTATGAAACTGCAAATTAAAGTCGATGAAAATGGAAAAATCATTGATGCAAAATTCAAAACATTTGGATGTGGATCGGCAATTGCCAGTAGCTCATTAGCGACAGAATGGGTTAAGGGAAAGACGGTAAATCAAGCATTGGAATTAAAAAATACAGACATTGCAAAAGAACTGTCATTGCCACCAGTAAAATTACATTGCTCTATGCTAGCTGAAGATGCCATTAAAGCTGCTTTATCTGACTATCGGATTAAACAGAAAAAAAATCAAGTGGCAGATAAAAATATTTAATTGGTTAAGTACTGAAATGTAGAAATATTTTAATATGTAGTCGTAATAGTGAATGCATTGGCATTAAATAAAAATATTTTACCTTGTAAACAATTTTCTTATTTTTTTAATAAGCAAGAGTGATCTGCCTATTTTGTTGTAACTTTTAATATTTTAATAAATGGTGTTTGATTATAAGTTAATGAAAATTTTTTAGCCTAAAATAAACCTAGCAGTTGTAGTAATTTCATTTTAGGCAGACATTTACAATATTCTAAAAGTTAAAACATTAAGCGAATAACCCTTAAATTAAACAAACTACATACATTGATACACTGTGATATTCCACTTCACCGTCATCACTTCGAGGTTTCTACAATATTTTGTCTTTGGCATTGCGTTTTTTCTTCATAAATTTCTGTTCATTGTCATTACATGAATCCTTGCTTTCAACAACTTTTTTTCCTTTTGCATCTTGAGTGTTGTTTATTTTAGATGAAGCTCTGCTTTCAACTTTCATATTCTCACCCTTAGCTTTTTCTGCCAATGATTTTTTTCTTCCACATCTTTCAGTCTAGTAAGCACCTTTTCGGTAATCGAGACTTCTCCGTAGACATATGCTGTGTGAGTCTTGGGATCAGCTTATTTTTGGCAGCTTCTATTACTGAAAGTTTTGTTTTTTCATGCTGCCTAAAAAATAGCTTCTTTATATCTCACTGACTTGGTATCCAGCTTGACACATCTTGATATGTCTGTGATGAGATTACGTGGCCTCTTAGATGATTTGAATTAGATGAATCTTTTTAGTAAGACTCTGTTGGTACTGGGATCATTTCACTCAAATTATGCAAGTCAATGACTAATGGTTTGAGTACCTGATCTTGATGCTTAACTTGTGTTACATCTAGAAATTGTGGTGCAGTTGTACTATGTAAAGCAGATGGTCCTGGCTGGGATGAGATCAAACATGTACCTTATGTTGAACTCTATAAACCAAATGGTTCGTCTTGAGAGGTCAGACCTGTATCTTGTAGTGAACTCTGTAAAACAGACGGTCCTGGTTGGGAGATCAATTCTGGTGCCACCACCAAGGTATTGTCTGTTTCTATCATTGACGTTGTGGTAATTGTGTGATCGCTTGCTGTCGATCCTTTTTGTACTAAATTATATGCTTTAAGATCAACTTCAGTACCACAGCCAAAAACACATTTGTCTAGTGCTTGAAGTTTGTCGGATGACTAGTAAATTTAATTAGGCCTAGGGGAACATGAGTAACAGTGAGACATGGGTAACAGTAAGACATTCAAATTATTATCAATTTATGCCATTATTTCCCAGACGTCGCTGCCCATATGCGTAACTAACTTCATACAATTAATGGCGTTTCTGTTTGCAAGCATCTCGCACGTTTAGTTTCATTGTGATTGCGATAGTGTGAACAATTATAGCCAAAAGTATTTTTGCGTAGAAATTTTATCCGTTAAATTTAAAACCATCGGTATTGATTTGGCCGTTTTTAATGTGTAGAGTGAGAAATTGAAATTTTTTTTGTTATCTAAGAATATTTTGGAAAAATTCTAATAACAGGGTAAGTAAATAAGGTAGTTTGTAGTTCATGATATGAGTAACAGTGAGACATTATTTAGTGGGTAACACTGAGACATGTCCCAGTGTTACCCACATGTTTAGCACAAGTTAAATTATTAAAAATTATTCTTCTCATTTTAGGGGAATTTGTTTTAAGTATCAAAATGCCTAGAAATCCACCAAGGAAGACTAATATAGGAACATTTTCGGAGCAACAGATGAGAAGTGCTGTAGAAAGAGTTCTAAATGGCAGTAGCATAAGGTCGGTGGCAATGGAGAATGGTTTAAGTTTTCAGACTCTGGCAAGGTAATTTTAATAATATTCTTTTATGTAAGGCATAAAAGTGAGTTTACCTTGTATTCTTTCTTTCCAGATATGTAAAAAAAAAAAAAAAATCAACGAACAAGCAGAAATAAGATATACTCCTAACTACGAGGTTAACAGAGTTTTTAGTCAAAATCAAGAACAGTCCTTGGCTGACTATATCATTAAATGCTCCCAAATGTTTTATGGATTACCATTAGTTGAATGCCACAAAAATAAATAATATACAAACCCCGAAAACTTGGGAAATTAACCAAATCGCGGGATTAGAGTGGATGAGGGGTTTTCTTAAAAGGAATCCTAGAATATCTCTTACAGGTCAGCAAAGTCACCAGCGGAGAAAAAGGGACACTAGTAACAACATGTGTAATAGTCAGTGCAGCAGTAAATCACCTACCGATTGCTATGATTTTTCCGTGTGTCTATTTTAAGGACATATGATTGCTGGAGCACCCCCAGGAACTTTGGGATTAGCAACAGTATCCGGATGGATGAACTCCGAATTGTTCCTAAAAGTCATGGAACATTTTATAAAATACTCGTGCAGTTCCAAGGAACATCCAAGTCTGTTGCTGTATGCCAATCATGAGTCACCTATCCATTAGCGTGCTGAATCTAGCTAAAGCAAACGGTGTTACTGTAGTAACTTTTTCGCCACACTCAACTAACGCCCCTCGACGTAGGCGTATTTAAACCATTTAACTTGGCATATAATGCTGCAGTTGACACCTGGTTAATGCATCATCCAGGAAAACCTCCATCAATTTATGAAGTTGCCGCATGCGTAGGGGAAGCTTTTAAAAGGGCTTTAACGCCAATAAATATTACATCTGCATTTAAAAAATGTGGTATTTTCCCATTTAACAGGTCCGTTTTTACTGAAATCGATTTTCTACTAAGCTCCGTGACAGATAGGCCGGATCCAACATTAGCAATGAAGACTTGTACAAACACCGACACCCGAACGTCTGAAGAAAATGCAGACGAACAGTTTAATATAACTTATTCTCAAGACCCTGAACCAGAAAGCGTGAAAACAAATCAAGCAGTTGAGCCGTTTAGAACACCTAAAGAAATTCGCGGTTACCCTAAAGCTGAAGAACGAAACGAAATTCGACAAGGAAGAAAAAAAAGGAAGAAGTATGATTCCGACTGACACACCAGAAAAAAATGAATTGGAAGAAAGACGCGCGAAAAAGCAAAAGACACCGATAGAAATACAGATAAAGAATAATGCTAAAAGAAAAATTGTGGAGAATGATGATCAAGAGGAAAAAGCTACCTGGTAGTCAGATGGTTCTTCTGATCAGTTTGACATTGAAATAGCTTCCAAGACATTTGAAGAACCAGACAAAATTCCTGACATTGAAGATTACGTCCTAGTAGAATTTGCACCCGAAAACGTAGAAGGAAAACATATTTACTACATTGGATAAATGCTGTCATCGATTAGCAAAAATCATGATTTTGAAATAACGTTTTTAAGAAAAAGCGACAAAATGGAAGGGAAGTTTTATTTTCCAGACGTTCCAGATGTTGCCATTGTTGCAAAAAGTGACATTAAAATGATTTTACCAAAACCGATTAACTATGGAAAAACAAAAAGACAGAATTCATATTATTCGTTTGGAATTAAATTTAATCTAAATATTCGTTGAAAATGATGCCTAAAATATTTCGTTTAAGTATGCTTTTACGTTTGTTTCAACTTTTTAAAATAAATAGTGGTTATTTATTTTAGTGTCTCATTATACCACATACCTGGGTAACAGTAACACCATACGAAGAAAAATAAATGTCTCACTGTTACTCACGTTCCCCTATATTATAGTTTCTCGCTTCCTCAGTAATACGAACGCTGATATGGCTTGCATAGCCATCGTAAAATAGAGCTGCTGCTTGATTGGGTAGATTTTTTATTAACTTAACGTTTTCGAGATGCTGGATGAAGCTCTGTTGAAACCAATTGAAAAACTGCGGTCCCTCCATCTACCCATTTATGGAAACCGCCTAGAGCGTGCCAGGATAAGCTTTTTCCAAAGTTCATCTAGCTTGTATACCCTCTCCTTTAATGAGGATCATATGGGGTAATGATCCATCAGCAGAAATACATGCTAAAACAGTTATCGATTCGCGACCACACTTTCCTGAGACCCTACTCAAAGCTTTTTTTTTGTCCAATGGCTCGTATGCAGCTGGGGTCGGTACGGAAACCTGATCCATTCACGTTGAAAATAAAGCAAACCATTTCTGGGTGTTCGAGCCCTAGAATCTCAATGGTTTATTTTCGTTTTCGATAGAAATCATAAATAATATCTGGTTTTCGAACATCTTTTCTGCACTTTTGTATATGTTCTGGTTTCTTCACTAATAAATCCTCGTAGCGCTTCATGAAAGCATAGTACCATTCACTTTCGGGTCTGCCATTCACAAAGTTTTTACATGATTAATCCTCACATATTCTTCAACGAGATTCAGGAACACATCTTTGTCACAAGGATATCCTAAACTAGCACATAAAATCAAGCAGTTTGCTATTTTGTCTTTTACTTCTAGTGATAAAGCCGTATGCAGCCCTCGACCTGCATCATCCAATGGTGTTTTTCTTTCATTAATTCCTTGACTAATTACAGCTATAGGCATGTTGTAATGTAGTTTTCTTTAAAAATATGTCCACATATTTTCTTATAAAACTAATCATTATTCAAATAAAAATTATTATTAATTTTAATAAATACATAAACAAAAAGTTTACCTCGAGTAGGATTTGAACCTACGACCTGTACATTGCTAGAGTACCGCGCTATCGAGTTACAAGCCCCAATCGATGTAAATTTTGTCTTTATGTATGTAGAACCTACTTGAGGTAAACTTTTTATTTATGTATTTAATAAAATTATAGTTATTAATGATACTAGTTCGATATGAACGTCATAATGAAACGCGTGTAAAGTTAAACCACGAGGCGTTAGCCGAGTGGTTTATTTACACAAGTTTCATTACGAAGTTCATATCGAACGTGTATCATTCACAATTTAATCTACGCCAGTCCAAATAGATTTTCTTTGCATAGATTCGATTTGTTTACAATACCAGAAACGTTTTTGTAAATAAAAATTCAAAATTATTAAGTGCCCATATTAATCGATGTTGATTGTTGCAATTTTACGTTGACAACGTCATTATTTGCGTTCAATTTTGTGCTTTACATGAGTTTCACGCACTGATGGACTGAATTTAACAAATTGTACAGACTTTATAATTAATGTTTACAATAAATAAATGTTGGTAAATATTTTATAATGAAGTAAAAGTTGTAACTAACTTTCTTTTTGCCTGTTTTTTATTTTAAAATTTGCGTGTTATTATGAGTTCATAATGGCACTGGGTGCTATTATGAAGGCCATAATGACACCCAAATGAAGATGATAAATACGTCATAATGACACTGGCGTAAATTAATAATTTTTATTTACATATTTACTTTTGAACTTATTAGTTCATAACAAAACTTATAATAACCATTATTCAGATATTGAAAAAATTTTGCTATAAATTACGCGTCGTATCAAAACATTGCATAGAACATAATTAATCTATCACGGCGATTAATCATAAATTTTTACGGCCTTCTCAATCCAGAAAGGGAACAAGTTAAATGTCCAAGGATAATTGAATAGGCGCAGACTGGTTCATCAATTTAAAAAGAAGGTATAAATTATAACAGAAAAAACCTCAAACTGTAGAAGCTGCACAATGGAAAGCATGAGAACCATTTATTGTAAATTCGTATATTGAGTTGTTAAAATCAACACTAAACGATCTTGGCATTATGAATCGTACTAAATGCATTTATAATATTGACGAGACAGTGTTTTGCATACATCCCAAAAAAAACAAAGTTGTAAGTTGGTGATGGATGAGTTGAGGCACAAATGATTCTAAATTACTTGTGCGAAACTTTTTGCACAACATACCTCCAGACCGTCAAGTCTTGATCATTTGTAATGGCTATAATACACATTTCACTGCTAACCTTCTAATGTATGCAGTGTTACTTGACATTACAATTTTAAAGTTATCCGCTCATAGAAGTCATATTTTGCAACCCCTTTGATGTATCAGTGTTTAAGCAACTGAAAACTTTATGGGACGAAGACTTGATTAAGTGGTAGAGGAAGCAACCAAAAAAGTATTTTGCTCCAATGATATGAGGCAAGTGCAGACCCCTGCCCATTAAATTAAAATTGATTGATTACTCTTGAATCATAACAGGTAGACTCTGGAACAATTACAGGATCTATTCTATATAAGTATAATACCTATATCTATTTATTTATTTATTTTAATATAGAAACATAACATGCTGAAGACCAAAATGAGTGGTTTCCGTTTACATAAACAAAAATAAACTCTGTAACGTTAAAGGATAACAAGCAAATAACGTAAGTACAATAATTATCAATAGCTTATATAAGAATAATAGTTACATAGATTAAACAAACGCAAAATAAAATAATAATAATGAGTAATAGTTAATTATTATACGTTAATTCACATATAAGTTAAATTTTTAGATAGTTTTGGAGTATTGAATCTATAGCAGTAACCCTATAGCAACATAGATTCAAGATAATTGTTTCTGTCATAAAATGGCATACTGAATCAGTTTGTTCTATATCACTTGTAATTTATTAATATAAACAGAGCATTGAAGATTCCATATACAGCTGAAAAACTCAAGGTTGGGGCAAATAAGTGATTTACAAAGAACTAAAACAAACTTGTAACCTTTAATTGCTTTTCTGGTCCTCATAATAAAACTCAAACGTCTGTATTGGCGATCATGTCGATATATACATTGTGTTTAAGTTTAGTGTTATTAATAACTCCTAAATTTTTAATATTTTGTACTTGAGTTAACAGTCTACATGATATTGAATAATCAAAAACAATATGCTTCAATTTACGACTGAATGTTATAGCATGACAACAAGAAAAAATGTCATTAATAAAAATTAGGAAGATGTAGGTCCTAGATGAGACCCTTGAGGAACACCTGAGGTAACTAAGTTGTAACTTGATTTAGCTGTGTAAATTGCAACGGATTGGTACCTGTTTGTTAAGTAAGATTCTAACCATTTCAAAAGGTTACCAAAATTGTCAAAGCTGGATATTTTATTAAAAAAGTTTTGATGTCCAACCTTATTGAATCCATTTTTAAAATCAGTGTAAATTGTGTTTATTTGATTATTTTTATCAACTTCATTATGAATATAGATACTACTAAAATTTTGAGATTAGTCTATAATTATTCACCAACTTCTTAACACCACCGTTGTGAACAGAAGTTATTGTTGCTTTTTTCCATATATCTGAAAAAATCCCGTTAGCTAGAGATTTATTATAGAAAATCAACAAAGGTTCACATAAATTGACCACACATTCCTTGATAAGTAGAGGATGCACACCTTCAAGATCTTGACTCTCACTTAGTTATTTTGTTTAATTCGGACGATATATCTTCGCTGATGTAAGACATATTAAAACACATGGCTGTCACTTTTTCTATTCGTCCAATCCGATGTAGGTTCAAAAACTGATGAGAAGTAATCATTAAACATACTGCAGTGAGTGACATTGCATGATAATGTAATGTCATTTTAATACATTGTATTAGGTAATAAATTAGATTTAAACTTAAGTATAATGTTGAATACATTATTCAACTTATCACCAAAGAATTTAGAGGATGAAGTGCTATTTGCTTATACACAGTATTCCAATGAAAATTTGTAGCTCTGTAAAACTCGACAAAATAAACGTTTTGATAAGAATCCAAAAAACACGTCGATTTTAATATCAAGGGAAATCAATGTTTATCCAAAAATTATTTTTGCAGCTTTAAATCTAGCGGGGGCAGCGACTCTCAACAAAAGGTTTTGTATAGAACGAGGGATCAAATGACCCCTATGTTGGAAAGGTTTTTCCGTACTTGTACAACCGTATCTCTCTTTTTTAAATCTAGATTTACATTCCTCGAGACCTCAGGAGTTATTCGATGATAGTTATTTCTAGGGGATTGAAATCTGGGGATCTAACAGTCTATTCTATCGCGCCTCTGGGACTAATCCATCGTCCAGGAAAACGCTCATTCAAAAATTCTCAAACCTGAACAGCATAATAAGGGGGTGCACCGTTTTGATGAAAAGTTATGTTCTTCTGAAAAGTTATCACCGTTTTCTAAAATGTTGTCATCATTCTTTTTTCTTTGGAATAAACCATTTTAATTTAGTAGATATACACCCTCTTATTCTGTAACGAATTATTTTTACATGTTCCAATGGTCTTTTGATTTTTGAAGTTTAACTTTAATTTCTCAGCAACAAATCGTTCGAATTAAAAAAGGAAATACGATTGTGTAAGAATTGAAAAGCCTTACCAACTTAGGGGTTATTTGAACCCTCCTCCTATTAAAGGATTAACCCATTTGCGGCCATTGTTGCGTAAACGCAACAGTCTCTTTGGCTGCGTTTGAAAAAAAACTCATTACATTATACAATTTTATTATATTTTTTAGGGATAAATACAGGTGCAATAATAACCACTAACATATTTTGGTTTAGTTTTAGTTAGATTTGTTACCTGGCTAATCTTAGAAAACGGCAAATATTTTTAATGGGTAGTCGTATTTTTCAAATATTTTTTCACCCTGTATTGTACTATATTTATGTGTTTATATATGCATATTGCCAATACTTTATATTTTATATAAATTTGAGAAAATAAGTCTATGTCAAACTGGGTTTTGAAAACACTGCCCTAAATTTTAGTGTTGCGTTTACGCAACAATGGCTGAATACATAAAGTCTCGGTTGAATTTTCCTGTCCAGGCTTGTCAAACAGCAATCGTGATTATTTGTTACGACTTGCAGTTTTCACTCTGCATTGACTGCGAGCGTAAGTGAACTAGAATTAAGTGTAAAGCAACGTTTTTAAGTGCCAAAATGTCAAAATTTCTCACACAGAAAGAATTAGAGCTAGCTTTAGAAGAAATAGTATCATCCGAATGTTCCGAAATCAAAGGAAGAAGAGATGGCCGAAGCTCTAAGAAATCAGTTACAGGTTTGTCGCCTTTAGAAATATTTTTTAAGTTTTTTGACGATATCCCTTATGCAGGAGCAGCACAAAAAAAAGTGAACTTGGTCTTGGTGCTGGTGTAGTGTTTGAATTACTGTTTGTAGTGAAAAGTGCTTCAAATCACAATATTTTCTTTGACAATTTTTTTCATCGTACCAATTGTTCGTTCTTTTGAAGCAAAAACGGTTTTTTGCTACGGATACGATCAGAGAGAACCAAACAAGTAGTTGTCCCTTAGTGTAAAGAAAATCCCTTTCAAAGAAAGACAGAGCCTCATATGACTCACAATTTGAGGTTTCAAACCATATTGCATTGGTAAAATGGAATGATAATACGATTGTGACAGTGATTAGTACACGCTACAACGTAGAACCTAACAAAAGTGCTAAAAGGTATGACAAAAAAAACAAAGAAGTGACAATTCCGCAGCCGGAGCAATATCGTTATATAATAAACACATGGAAGGCGTTGATTTACACGACAATGGGGTTGCCAATTATAGAATAAGTGTCATGGGGAAAAATGGTGGTGGCCATTATTTGTAAACACTTTTGATAGCACTCTGGTCAATAGAGTAAATGATAAGAAGATCTCGCAGTTAGATTTTAAATCATTTATAGCGGTACGACTTCTCAAAGCTAAAACTGGAGTTGCAAAGCCGCTTGCAATAGAACCCCCTATCGAAGTTAGATAAAATCAGAAAACTGGAATCGGCCATATAATTATCAAAACTAAGACAAGGAGAAGATGCCGGATATGCCATAGCCAAACTATATACATGTGTCAATGCTGCAATGTTTTTACATAGTACTTGTTTTGCTGCATATCATTAGAAGTTCATGTTCAATGTTGCGTAAACGCAACACCATTTTTTTTGACAACCCTGTATTTTTTTGTTTTTCTATTACAATATGTATAGTCATTAACCATTTTTACGTAATATATTTTTGATTTTTTCGATATTTTTTGTCTATTTCAATGACCGGCCGTAAATGGGTTAAAGATGCAAAAATGATATTTGCACAAAAATTGTTCCCCCATACTTTTGTCAAAACGTTTATTTGCCGTTTACAGGGATACAAATTTTCGTTGAGACACAGTGTATAAATTTTTACATTACAAAAGAAATGGATATGCAAACAGTTTTAAACTTGTGAAACTTTATTGAATTTCTTTTTTACACCAAACTTCTACACATAAATTAATTCAAATATAGACCTTTTTACGGTTAATATTAATGATCGCACATATCCCAAGTATTTTAGAGCTACTGCTCATGCATATACATAGCGTTAAAATAAAATTATATAATAGGTTTTTTGTGATTAAAAATAGATGCAAATATATAAAATATAACAATTGTAATTGTTTTCGAAAAGTACAAAAATTGTAAAATAACTAAATACACGAATAAAAGATTATATTCTTACACATAACGATAAAGTAGGGATAAGAAAGAAATAATCAGCCTTACTAAGTTTGGATTCTTAAGAGTAAGACAATATTACTGCTAAATAAAAGCTTATCAAATTAAATAAATTTTAATAAATAAAATCTTTTCATCATTTCACCAATATTAGTAATAAAGTAGTAGTAATTACTTAAAATTAAAAGGTTAGTTTTAAAATAAAATTTACGATCATAACAAATAAAAATTGTAAGGATACTTAAGTACATAGTTTTAAAAATTTAAGAATTAAATTTACATCAATTTCGTTATACTAGATAGAAAATAATGACTAGAATTTGTATAAAAATAAAATAATATTATTCACTGCTTTTCTTAATATGTTTATGCCTATTTCTTGCATTTTGTTCTGTTCGGATAGTTATACATTTTTTATCTAAAAATGTTAATAGATCCTAGAAAAAATATTCACAATTACATAGGTACATGTGTATATAATTAATAATTATTATTACAATACCTGAATGTTATATCTATACCCAAGACTTTTTAAAGTTTTATACAAAACTTCTAAATGGAGTGGTTCATATAAAAGTATTTTTTCCTGGAGTTGTGGATCAGATGCTACTAGATTATGCCATGCAATGTGTAGAGGTATTCTACATGATAATGTTCTTTTGGATTGAGTTCTTTCAAATATTAATTCTTCATTCTCACTAGAAATTTAAAATCATTACTTAGACATGTGACTATGTAAGTTTCATTTAGGTGGTAACAATTTAACACAAACTTGTAAAATACTGCCTCTTTTCTGAAATTTACATTATTAACTTGAAAATCAACAGTGCTGTTTAAGATGTTTTTTTTTTTATCAAGAACTCTCCCATATGACCTATATGCAAAGAGTGTCCCGGTTTTTTTGATTAGACAGTGGTGTTAAGGTGAGCTGATCATATAAACATTGGTCATAAAGTTTATTGTTTCTGAGATACGACACGTTAAAGGCTACAAACAACAGAGATTCAAGGATATTCAAACCAAAATTGTCACTCAAAGGTACTGTGATGAAGGGCCATCATAAAAGATAATATCAAGTTTCTACATTGACCAGTCAGGGAGATAAAGCTAATGGATACCGGTAATTCGATAAAAAAAAAGGTGTGGATCTGTTTAAAACAATCATATTTAAATTTCAAAAATTGAACTAACATGAAGACTTTTTTTTAATGCACAACGATCCTACTGTCGGCACAAAAACTGTACTCTTGTTTGAACTTTAATAAAAAAATACACATTTAACGAATTTGAATGAGTTTGATATCAAATTAAAGCCTAATTCTACGTTGCTTATCTGTAATTTTTTTAATACACTTTAACAATTACTGCTCGCGAATAACAAAAAGTGCCCGTTTTTTGGGGTTTACCATGCCACAATTAACTTTAGAAACACATAAAAGAAAAGAACTCAATCAAATCTCATTAAATTTTAGAATGTTACAAATTGAACCTTTCTTAACACGTACAAAAAAATTTATTTTCAAAATTTGAGTTTTTTAACCGGTAGAACAGATTTTGTGACACATGGTATTATCTGGAAACGAAGTTCGCACTATTGTCTTCCATGTAATGTCAATAACAAAAGTAGAGTAATATGAAAATACAAACAGTCATGATTATCACTCATAATTAAGATACTTATCTTTTGGGTATAAAATCGTGTATTTTTTACAAATTTAAACCTTTTGATTATAATTACAGTTTTAGTTCACTAACAATGCGCGGAAAACAATAATGAATTTGGCACTCCAAAAAATAGAAGTCAATTTTTTTTAAATTAAAACCCATACTTTTTGCATCGGATTTGAGTTTAGCACCAAAAATGATTTTCAAATTAAAAATGCCTATACCTAAATCTAACCCTTTTCATTTTATTGGTGAAAAAGCTTCTTCACTTGCCCATATTCGGTTGCATTGTTGAAGTTTTTACAATTATCTTTTTTCGTGTTAGATAGCATTTTTCATCACCATTTCAATGATGTATAACACAATGTGATTAATTGCAAACTTTTTGTCAACAAAAGTTTTTTTTAAATTTCGTTCATTTTTTTATTTGTAAGCTTTGAACATTGAACTTTACTACTAACTGGAGGAACCACTCAAATAGCGATTCAATACGAAAGTGAGTCTGTCTTGTTAGAAAGAAATAGAAGCTGTGGTGTGGGTGGTTATCTCTGTTTTATACATGTGAAGGTTACCAGTAGTGTTAATAGAATAATCGTTTTACTGTTTTTATAAAACTGTTAGATATAAAAGTGCGATGTATAAAATGATGAGGTCTTGTAGTGCTTATGCTTGTACAGGGTGTCCTATTTTTGATGTAATTGGGGGGTTTTAGGTATTTCTCAAATAGATAAGAGTAAAATCATGGTCGGGACCCTTGGACCGATTTTTGAAACAAATTTAATAATCTAAAGAACATTTCAATATCTCGACTCGTTTGGGAAATATAGGGTGTTTTTCGTTTTATGCCGTTTTCTTTAAAATCCCGTAATTTTTTTGTTTGTGAATATTTAAAATTTTGGTAAAAACATCTTTTGTGCCTTTTTTTATGTGCAATTTACTGGCGTACTCGATTTTTTCTAACTTAATTTGTTTCCGTGTTACAGATCAAAGTTGCATTTTTTCAAATGGTAACCGTAGTTGGCTATGACTCCATTAATTAGAGATTTCTTTTAGCTTTCCGAAAATATATATAGTTTCATATATTTATCTCAGTAAATAAGAAAATTATAAACGATTTTTTGTGATTTTCTTGATCAAATCACTTATGTATAGTATAGTTTCATATATTCAAAAGGAAGTATATTACTATGCGCAGAACTTATTTTAAAACTAGATAAAAATGTCCTCATAGTATTTTATGCCATATTAAAAACTTATTGATTTAGAAAAAAATAACAACATTTTTATTTTATAACAGTTTTTCTTATTTTAGGTATTGTTCAAACTGACGTCCATTATGATGTAAACAAACTTCACATCGGCGCGAAATAAACTCAATTGCCTTAATGAAATGAATAGATGTATGCCTTAAATCTTCAAATGCTGCCCTGGTTGAATTGACCAATTGTTCGTATGTTTCGTGGCGAGTATGATATATTTTATTTTTTAAAAATCCCCACAAAAAGAAATCCAGTATTGAAAGATCTGGAGATCTTGCTGGCCACTGAATAGGTCCGTTATTGCCAATCCATTGATTGTTAAAGTTTCGGTTTAAGTAATCTCGGACTAAAACAGTATTATGATTAGGCGCACCATCTTGTTGAAAATAAACATTTACCCTCTGCGCTAATGGAATTTCATCTAGCAGTTGTGGAAGACAAATGTTTAATATTTCCATATACCTCTCGCCGTTAACAATGTGGTAAACAAATCTACCCCCCAAAATAAAGCATGATACATTAAAACCAAATCTGCCTTGATTTTGGCGTGCTAATGTTACAAAATTGTTATTTTTTGACCAATATCGATTGTTGTTGCGATTAAAAATTCCTGCACTCGTAATATGACTCTCATCAGACAAAATGATATTGCGCCCAAAATTCCTATTTTGTCTAATCTGTTCTATATACAAATTACAAAAAATAATTCGCCGTTCTAAGCCACCATCATTAAGGTGCTGAATTACTTTTTTTTGTACGGAGTATAATTATATTTTTTTAAGATTTTTTGTACTCTTGATTTAGATACGCCAACTTCTGTTTCTATTTGTCGGCAGGTGGTATTAGGATTTTCTTCAACTCTTGCTAAAACAGTTATTTCGTCGTCTTGTTGGTTCATTTTTGCATAATTTTTGATCCTAGGCTTCTCAAAAGATCCATAAGTTAATAGATGTTCTTTTAATCTAACGTATATATTCTTGTTGGGATGTCTTCGTTCAGGGAATCTTCAATAAAGTAGCTTTATTATTTTGCGTTTTTATAAATACTAGCATTATTAAAGTATTAAACGCACAACCTACCTATTAAAATATGCCTCTGCAGCTTGGTCTGCATTAAAATTACAGATAGTAAGTATATGCCAATCATATCTAACTTTTCAAAATTTTCATACTTCGTATTATTGACAGCCATCACAAAAAAGTTATTAACTTGAATAATTAATTATTTAAGCAAAGTTTTGAAACAATAAATCTAATCACATTTACGTTTCCACCATTTATTTATATGAAACAACTGCGTGAAATGTCAAATAACTAGCAATGAATGCGTGCAGTAAACAAAGGTTCATAGATGACTTGATCAAGAGGTATTTTTCAAAAAATCGTTTATCATTTTCTTATTTACTGAGATAAATATATGAAACTATATATTTTCAGAAAGCTAAAAGAAATCTCTAATTAATGGAGTCATAGCCAACTATGGTTACCATTTAAAAAAATGCAACTTTGATCTGTAACTCGGAAACAAATTAAGTTAGAAAAAAATCGAGTACGCTACTAAATTGCACATAAAAAAAGGCACAAAAGATGTTTTTACCAAAATTTTAAATATTTACAAACAAACAAGTTATGGGATTTTAAAGAAAACGGCATAAAACGAAAAACACTATATTTCCCAAACGAGTCGAGATATTGAAATGTTATTTAGATTATTAAATTTGTTTCAAAAATCGGTCCAAGGGTCCCGACCATGATTTTACTCTATCTATTTGGGAAATACCTAAAACCCCCCAATTACATCGAAAATAGGATAGGTACCCTGTACTTATGAATGGAAACCTAATAGAGTTCACCGATTTCACAGGTAAGAATTTGCATATACCTATAGTTGATTTTGTGAAAATTTTGTCATTTTTTTACAGATTTCCAATGAAACGACCAGAAATTGTTAAACTGTGGATACAGTCAGTTCGTTTAACATATTTTAAACCAAATGCAAACACTGTGCTATGTAGTGAACACTTCACCAATGATTGCTATTTAGAATCATCTTTGAACAAAAACGTTCTAAAAAAGGATGCTGTTCCATCAATTTTGAAATTTCCTGAACATTTATGTAAAAAAATGTCAGTATGAAGAAAACTGGTTCGTCAACCTACAATTTCTTCCATACAAGCACAAGTAAGTTATAGTTTTTCAGTAGGTTGTTGTGTACTAACTAACTTTTTTGTAACTATTAGATACGGCCATCAACTAGTCATATGGAAATGGAAATTACTGCAATTGTTATTGCACATCTGACATCAGGTCACAAACATCTCCTAGATGTTTTTAACTGAAATTCAACTAAAACGAACATTGAAAATTTTACAACAACAATTAAACAGGAGAGATTCTAAAATGAGAAATATGAAAAAATTAATAAAATATTTAAAAGTCAATAACAAATCCAACTCTAACTTAGAAGACATTCTAAGTAAAAATTTTCAAGCATTTTCATTAAAATTATTTAAAAATGAAAGTGTGAATGTGAATGCAAAACCAACACAAAGGCGATATACCCAAGATATGAAGCAATTTGTGCTTACACTATACTTTTATTCACCTAAAGCATATAGATTTTTACATAGCAAAATTTGTTTACCACGTGGTAGTGATAAGAAAATGGTTGTCATCTCGTGACTGTGAAGTGGGTTATTTAACAGAAGTATTGGACTTTTTAAAACAAAAGCGTGCTATCTGTAATTGTTTACAAAATGTTGCGCTGATGTTTGACGCTATGGGAATAAGGTCAGAATTAGTATTTGATAAGAAAAATGATAAATACTCTGGGTATGTTGACTTTGAAGGAATTTCAAACATATGTAGTCAGGAAATGCCAACAGAAGCATTAGTTTTTCAAATAGTGTCATATTCGCAAAAATTTAAATGCCCAATTGGATATTTTTATATAAACAAAATAACTGCTATCACACAAAGTCAATTATATGAAATTGGCATAATTGTTCGCTCCATTACTTGTTATGGTACATGCACAAATTTAAAAACATTCGAATATTTAGGTTGTAATCTATCCCCAGCAGAGTTCCAAAATTTAAACACCCACAAAACGACAGTCAAATTTATTGTATCTTAGACCCATATCATATGTTAAAACTATACAGAAATGCATTTGCTGAATGTTCTATTACATCTCGTACTGAAGAGATTTCCTTCAAATATGTGCAAAAACTACATGACATACAAGAAAAGGAGGACTTGAGGCTAGCAAAACATTTATCAGGACCTCATGTTAGTTTCTATAATAAAAAAATGAATGTACATTTGGCTGTTAAAAAAAAAATGGTAATAGTGTGGCTCATGTCATTGATTTTTTAAAATTATCTGCTTGTTGGAATTTGATAGGAAGTGAAAGAATGACTGAATTTTTAAGGTACTTTGATAGAATTTTTGATGTTATGAATTCTAGAAATACGTTTGGAAAAGGTCATAAAAGTCCATTACAGCTAGGTAACAAAAATTATTGGCAAATGTAGGAAACTGAATGTTACATCAGACAATTTAATATATAATATATATATATATACCATATATTTATATATATATAAATATATATATATATATATATATATATATATATGTCAACTGTAAAACAAAACCTGAATTTGTCATTTATTCGTTTGTTTCTTAATAATGACAAAGTGGATTGTAGTAAATTAAGTGTTCGTTCATATTCCTAACGGCAGCTCTCGCATTTCCATCACAAAATCGATAAATGTAAATGATGTCAGCATACTCTTCGTTAGAAAATTGAAAAGGCATTTTAAATTTAAATTACACTTAATTTACTATAATCCACTTTGTCATTATTAGAACACAAACGAATAAATGACAGATTGTTTCGGTTTTGCTTTTCCAGTTGACTAATAATAATTACTTTTGAAAAATATGTGATCATTTATAAACTTTAAACACTTGTATCTGGGTAACTATTGAATCAGACCTATGTTTATGGGACTTTTTTACTTAAATTGACCCAAGGAAAATACCACTTCAGTTTGTACAGTTCTCACCGACACGTGTATATATATATATATATATATATATATATATATATATATATATATATATATATATATATATATATATACACACACAGTAGAACTCTATAGCGTCATTGTCGGGACTAGCGATTTTTTGTCGTTATAACAGAGTGACGTTATTCGCGATGTAAGCGAATTTTGGGTAAAATGTATAAATTCAAAACAATTCACGCATAAATAATGCTATACGGCTACAAATTACGAATTTAATTTTATTACCAATGTTACATATCTGAATTAGCACATACCATAGATACAATGTATACATACATTTTAAAAAGTTTATTTTTGGAAATAGTCTGTAATTTTTGTTTGTAAACATTTTTCGCGCCACATACACCTTGCAATTTCTGATTCTAACAAATAAAACTTTTCCATTAGCTGTCCTGAGGTTTCACGATGTCTAAAAAACGAATTTATGACACTCACTGCATTTAACACTTGTTGATTTGTCGGTGCTACAGTTTCTGAGTCAGAAGATTCATCTCCCTCTTCTCCATTTTCATTTTGTAGGTCTTTCTCCTCATTTTGAACTTGCTTTACAATGTCAGCATCAGAATAAACAACAGAGGTAATCAAATCCTGATCAATCATTGAAAATTCCTCCACTTCTCCCGTATTCGTCTGATCTTCTACAACCTCAGAGTTCTGATAATGGTATGTCAAATCCATCATCTTCTTCTTCACTGATATTGTTTGTTGACAACTTTGAATGCCGGAAACAATTCATGATTGTTGCTGTAGTAACATTGTTCCAAGCCTTTTCCAAAAATTCTAAAGCATCCAAGATCGAAATTTTTGTGTTTTCTTGGCGATCCATTCCTAAAATAATTTTTTTTAAAAGAAACTTTCGATAATTGCATTTCAAGCTTCGTATTATCCCTTGATCCATTGGTTGCAAAACACTTGTGCAATTTGGAGGAAAGAAAACCAACTTTATTTTTTTTAAATTGTGTACTACTGGATGCGCGGGACAGTTATCAACAACTAACAAAATTTTTCTATGTTTTCCTATCAGTTCTCTGTCCCATTTTCTTAACTCTGTTTCGAAAATTTCTGATGTCATCCATGATTTTTTATTGGCCTGATAGTTAACTGGCAATGTTTTAATATTTTTCAAACATCTTGGGTTTTTTGATTTACCAATAACGAGAAGCTTTCTTTTTTCTGTGCCTGTCATATTTGCGCACACCAAAGCAGTTAATCGTTCTTTGGCCAGTTTTCCTCCTACGCATTTTTCATTTTTAAATTTTAAAGTTTTATCTGGTAGAAGCTTGTAAAAGATTCCGGTTTCGTCACCATTAAAAATGTCTTCATCATCGTAACCCTCTCGTAACTTTGGCCATATGTTTAGTAACCACTTTTCTGTATCTTGAACGTTAACACTTTTTGCTTCTCCGCAAATTTTCCAAAGTTTATGCCGTGGCGAATTTTAAAACGATCAAGCCACCCACTTGAACATTTGAACTCGGGATTTCCTAGCAGACGTCCAAATTCCTCCGCCTTTTCCATTAGTAGCGGCCCGTTTATAGGTAAATTCGCAGCTCTACACTGAATAAACCACTTACTTAACGCACTGTCTACGTCCGTGTTTTCACACAATCTAATTTTCTTTGCATGGCCCCTTCCGTCATCAAACGACTTTAAAATTTTTTCTTTGTTTTTTATGATCATACACACCGTCGAATTAACCAATCCAAATTCCCCACACACATCTGCTTTTTTTCTACCACTGTCTACAGCTTTAATAATCGCCACTTTATCGTCTAACGTAAGCACTTTTCTTTTACCACCCGACAGTTTTTATTAAATTTAGTTTTAAGTTTCAAACAAATCAGCTAAACTTTTAGAAGCACGTTGAATAAACTGAACGTAAACCGCCAAAACATAAACTGAACTACCACTGTAAATTGCAAAAAAATTTCCATAAAGGATTTTTAAAGAGGGGTTTATAAGTTCTAAGAATTTTGTATTGAGTAACGCACTTAAGTTAAAATGCATTAAGACTTTAAAATGCCATTAGTAAACGCTTAAAGAGTGAAAGCAGCGGTTTACACATTCTAAGAATTATGATTAAAAGTTCTCACATCTTTATCTAAAATGACGCATCAGCGGATTATACATTCTAAGAATTATTTATGGTTAAAAGGTCCCAAACCTTTACCTAAAGTGACGCTAAAGCCGAGTATAATGCGAATATTTTGTCGTTATATGAAATGTTGTTTACGTTGTAAATTATGACGTTATACCCGAGTTGACGCTATATCCGATGACGTTATAAACAAGTTCTACTGTATATATATATATATATATATATATATATATAAACGTTTATAAACATTAACTAGAACATGAACAACATTTCTACAATGGGATATATAACATAAAAATAAATGTTGTGTACAAAATCTGCATAAATGTGTTAAACAATATGGATTTCTGAATTGACAAAGTTTTAGACTATAGAGTGAAAGTAAACAGTATTAATGTTAAAGACAGTTATAAGAACATCATAAAGTAACATTTCAAGTGATTTGGACGTTTTAAACGCAAGTTATGAGTAACATTGTAATAAATTAGGTTAAGTATTAATTTTAAGAATTTTGCAAATTTATAGTTTTTGTAGGATAATTTAAGCTTAAAATAAATTATAAACGCAATTAATAGAAAGTTTCCCTCGTTTTCATAAAGAAATTTACAATGTACAAGTTATATGAACATAAAATTAGAAAAGTGGGGTTAACTACCTAAAATTCTAATATGAAAAAGGAATTTCTTTTAAAATTAAGTTACATGGTTTGAAGTAAATGTATTCTGATAGTTTTTCATGTAGATTACGAATACGTAATTAGTTTAGGTGTAAAATATAGAATTTCTTAGATATAAGTAAAATTAGATTATAAATTGTCAAATTGCAAAGCTTTGAAGCAAAATAGGGATTGTGAGGTATCTTTTATGCGGAATTTTGCCCTGATTCCAAATCTGTTTTCAAAAAGTAAATCCGACTGATTTTAAGAAAGTTATAGCATAATGTGTAGTTTAGTGAAGTTAACAATTTTGTTTAGACCAATCAGATGCTTAGATCTTCTGTGTGTATGGTGCAGAAAAAGTTGAAATTTTGGTTTCTAAGAGAAATGTATAAAAGGAATTGCTCCTGATTTCTCGCTCTCTTACTTTTGTTTATATAAAATTTTTATGATGAACAAGTCAAAGTGTTAATAGTGTGGGTGTTAACATGTAAGTCGAGACCTCAGAAACAATTGTTTTAACCTATAACTAAATTTAAAACTTAGGTTACCGATATAATTGTCGATTATAATAAAATTGTTTCGATCTGAATTCATGTTCAAATATCGGTTGATGTGTTTTTTTTCTTCATGTTAATAACATTATTCAGTTATTTGGATTTGATGTTTATTTTCTTTGAAAGCGACGTATAGTGTTTATAAACTAAATTCCATAACGGGAAATAACAATTAATAAATTAAAAAAAAAATTTTTTTGTAACATTAAACATTAAATTGATTAAATAATTATAAATAGAAAATTAATAATAAGAAATTAAAAATTGTTGAAAAGAATTTCTCTAAAATTTTGTAAACATTTAAACGCAACATCTAAAATATACGATTTAAAATAAAGTGCTTAATTGAAAAGATATAAGCAATATTACGTTATATTACATTTACCACGAAGGAAAAGTCGTTCATCAACAAATTGGATTTGGATGAAGTATGGAAATTTATGCAGCACCATTGTGAACAGCAAAGCAGTATCATCGGCTACACATGGTAAGAAGTCTACGTACGATATTCTAATATGGAACCAGCCAAATGAAAACATCCTTGGGATAATGCAGTAACACATGTGAGTGAAATTTTATTATTACATAACCCATTTATTGCATTGATATTCTTTGATTTCCTGTATTTATGTTTTATATGATTTTATGTAAATGTTTGTGCGACAACATGGTATAAATATCTGAAATGTAAATGAACCGGTGTTATTATCAACATTATAATTTTATTATTGAACAAAACATAATGGAATTCACATATTTTAGATCGTTTGTTGACATTTTTGACAAGCTGCATTTTAATTAATTCAGTTAGGACGCTACGCATGCGTTATTATGCAGGTTCAACTAAGGTATGTTTCATATACCAACCAATTATTATAATTTACTTGACAAAGAACTTTTCTGTTAGAAATAAAATTTTCCAAGATTTCACAATTACATTTTAACGCAATCAAAATAACATCAAAGACTAAATTATTTTTATTTTATTTGCCAACAATAAGCGATAAAGCTAATGAACCCTATCCCCAATTGAGACAATTTGAGCTAGTTCAGTGCAACATAATTTTATTATTAAAACAAATAATTATAATAAAGTAAATAATTAACCACATTTTATAGTGTACCACCTGTTCACCAAACAAACAATTTAAACATTACAATATATATATATATATATATATATATATATATATATATATATATATATATATGATATATAATTTTAACTAGGTAACCTGATTCATCCTCAGGGACGATCTAATTCCTAACACACTAGTTTATAAACAAGAGATCTTAACACAATTATAATATGTGCATCAGTAGCTACTTATGCAAATGTTGGAGTAAAATTTTAACATAGGTAACCCTAAGGCGCCCGAACCCGGGTGTCACAGCGTAAAATTGGGTGCCACTATAACAATGTTTGCATAAAATTGTATATATAATATATATATATATATATATATATATCACAATTATAATATGTGCATCAATAACTACTTATGCAAATGTTGGAGTTCTTTCCCAACCGATCCTGACTAAACTAAAAATCATTTAGCTAAATGAAAGAACTCTAATCGCCTATCATTCATGTTTAACCTGATTGCACAGAAAAAAGGGAAAAGGCCAAATATTTCACCCCTCCGAAGGGGGAGAGTGGGCTTCGTGAGATTTCTAAGCTCCTTCAGCCACCATCATGGATTCCTAGCATACATACATACATTACGTATATAATACATGATAGGATTAAGGAAAGGATCGAAAGGAACGAAGTTAAGGTTCTGAGGAGGAAAATAGTCCCCCGACATTCCTAATTAGCCGCACATGGTGTGCGTATATGCATATGCAGTGACCATGCGGCTACATGTGTATGAGGAAAATCCCCTGAAAAAACCTCATACGGGGTAGATGGTAATGGAATTGAACCCATTACCTCCTGAATGCTAAGCAGGTTGTGTTACCACAACTCTACTACCTCATTGCACAAAATACCATGACAGTGAACAATAAACAAAATATGAGGTTGTTAAAGACTGCAATAAATTAAAAAGTAATATATTTTAAATAAAATTATTTTCTTACTTACGCCATTATGTTAGCAACTACTTTTGATTCAGGATTAATTTCAATATTTCTATCACTTTCAAGATTAGTATTTTTTGATGTTAGATTTATTTTTCTTTTCTTTTTCACATTTTCAGGTGATCCACTATTGTTTCTATCACATAATGGATGAGTTGAATCATAAATGTAATTTAATAATTGAATTCCACGTTGACGTTTCAAAGGTTTTACCCCATATTTGTGTAACTCCTTGACAATCTTTGGTGTACTCATTTCATTATAATTAATGCTTGGTGTAACATTAGTAGTTTTAATAATTGTATCAGTTTTTGGGGTGGATGGATCTTCTTTCTCATTATTTGTAATTACATTTGCTTCACTATCGGAGTTAGAATCGCTTGTAATTGTATATAAAATAGTACCATCACAAACATCCTCTTTATTGTTGCAATTTAACTGCGAATGTTCTTCCAATATTTCACCATGTTTAAATTCTTCACTATCATCTTCAATTTCAAAATTTCCACTATGCCCAGAGCTCTTTGGAAATTCATTTGTTAAAGAATAATTAGATTTGGTACAGTTTAAAACCTTTTTCCTATTTGTTGGTGTACCATAATTACAAGAGTAATTAACTTCATCATCACTAATAACAATACTTTCCTCAGATTTTGTAGAATTAAAAGAATAGGAAAATGACTTTTATTATCAGAGGTATTTTTGTGAATTTCCTGATTTAAGCACAATAAATTAATTTTTCCATCAAAAAGTTCATGTACATCTTGATTAAGTTTAACTGAACGATTATTTAACTCATTCAAAACCTCGTTGCTTTGATTCCAATATGAAATAGTGTCTTCTTCTAAATTAATACTGTCTTTAAACAATTCAGAAATTCCTGTTTTTAGAGAACTACCTTCACCTTTAGTATTTACACACTCTTCGTCAAAATTACTTTCAGTACTAGATTGTGTTAAATCAACACAATCATCAAAATTTTCATAAACACACACGCCATTTTCTTTTTCAATTATTACATTATCTATAAAATCTAAATAATTATATTTCAAGTTAGGAACATCTCTATTTGCTTGAAATTTTGATTTGATTGGAGTGCTTAATATTGATTCAGAATGTTCAACAGAGTTTTCATTCTTCTTATTATTACTTACAAATTGTTTGTTCTGATAAATTGGAAATTTGTTATAACACTTTTCATCATCCGAATCAAACAATTCAGGAGAAAAACAATCGGCTGTTTTACATACTGCGATAGTTACTTTTGGTTCTAGAGTTGCATGTTTGTTTTCTATTGGTGATATTACTGTAGTTTTAGACTCTCTACTAGTATTAGGTGAATTGCTTTCCAAAGGTGAAACGCATCGACCAGGGATCTTACTCCAATCTTTTAAAAGTGAGCCACATTTAACAGTAGTTATGTCAAGATCTAATGATTGCACATAAAAATCATCCAATGAAATATCGGATGTATAACTACTCTTTTTAAAGAGCAATTGGTTTTCATTTGAACACTTTCGTAACACTTCACTTACAGGTATATGTGGTTTTAGGTGATTACTAGAAACATTAAACATGTTAGTAGATAGGATTTCTGAAATTTTTTCATTAATAATTTGTTTTCTGTCTTCTTCTGTACGTATCATTAACAAAGGTGTTATATATTTTGATTTTGTTCTACTTTTCCTTCTCTACAATATAGAAATTATTACACTTTTAAATCATTCGTTACCTTACATCTGTTAACCAATTCCTAACGTCAACCTTATTATTCAGTGATTTATACCTAAATTGTTCCAATTCCCGCATTAGTTTGGTTGGTTTGTTCTCATCTTCTGCACATTCCCCAAATGTGTCACTTTGTATAGATTTCGATAATGCTACAGCAACTTCCAAATGTTCTAAATTTGTATCACTTAAGTTAGTGTAAGATTTAATTGTACGTTGTTTTTTGATATTTGCCTTTTTATCAACTTTTTGTTTACTAAACGATTTTCCAGCATTCTGAGCTTTTAATAACACTTTATTTTTTCCCATGTTTAAATATTTTGGTGTTTTAAAGTCATTCGCTTCACTTGAAGAATCAAAATCAACCTTTTTAATATCGTTTTTAATATTTTTATAAGGAGAATCTGTTGATGTGTTTAACTTATCACCATTATCAAAACAACTTCCTGAATTTGAGTTTCCTTTATTTTTAAAATATTTTGATATCCCACAATTTTCCATTTTAATAAGAGAGGTTAAAAAAAATCATAATCTATCGACAAGTGAACACAGACCACACTCATTGTCTGCAACGCAGAAGCGGGTCGTTAACATAGAATATATTCTATGGTCGTTAATATGAAACAATTTTGGGTAGAATATCAATGTTTTATAGTTCTTTTATTTTTAAAAGCAAGAAAAAATATCAGGTGTGGAACAACACCCAACCTTTCACCCTACAAAGAAATGAAATGCACATTTTTTTAGGATGATTATGTAAGATGTCCATACTGAAATCGGCAACGTCGTCAAAACAACACTAATTGCCAGACGTTTAAATTTAAACCTTCTTGGCAGATAGATGCATAAACAACACCTTATTTATGGATAGATGTTACACGTTTAAATCCAACTTGCAAATAAATACAGTTTACAACAGTCGAAATGTTATCTAATTAATTATTAAGGTTTATTTGTTTTGGAACAAGAAATTTTATAAAGAGAAGTTGTGTAAAACTGAATTATCTTAAAAAAAAAGTCCACACATTGTGCTAACACGTGTCTATTAATGATTAAAACTGACGTCATGTCAAATCTAGGAAATTTCTTTGCTTAGTATTTGCAACACTGAGAATTATATTGCAAAATCAATCGGTTTCTACCTTTTTTGCCATAGACGCATGTGTCTGTTTTTCATTAGCTTTTATTATAATTTATAAAGACAATATTTATAGAAATAGATTGCATAATTTAATTTTGTTAAATAATTGTAATTAGCAAATATTGGCAATAGACATTTCCAAAAGTAGGGGTATTCTGTTTCATTTTAACAAACAATGTTTATAATTACGTCAAAATTGATTACCCCATGGGAAGCTAATGTCAATCGTTGGACCGAAATGAAGTGTAGTGGTACCAACCTAACCAAAATTTGCTACATGACGTCAGCTTCAATCATTAATAGACACCCGATATAAACTTGATCGTAATCAAAATATTGAAAAAATTGAAGAAATATTTAAATTTAACTTTGGAGATTGTTGGCGCTAAATCACAGGTCGTAGAACATAAATCATTTATAATTTTTAATTCCACCGGATGGAATTTTTATTTTTTAAATATGGGCTGTTTCAAAAATATTGGTAAAATCCAAAAAGTTACGGTTAGTAAATCCGCTCTTTCCGCTGCTACATTTCTTCCAAAATCTAATCAGATTGACGAAAAATCAAATAAGCTTAAATACGAAATTTCGAAGTAGTACGTCTTATTGTTTTGGAGTGAATTTTTAAATCTATTTTAACCAAATTTTGTTAGAACAGTTACACTTTAAAAGTAAGTCTGCATAAAGATTCATTAAAATAGGTACCATATTGTTGGAATATCAAGATACCTACTTTTTTCATGTGTTGTTTATTGTATTTTTTAATGTACCTACCAACCAATCAACTTGGTCTGGTTTAAAACGCATTTTAATATATTAGTCCAGTGCAATTAGTAAATGACTTACTCACTCACTCGAAAAGGTCTTCGATGAAGAGTCTAACCCTGAGTTTGCGCATTCCTGAAATTATTCCCTCTCTCAGATGCACGGGGAAAAATGATTGACCCCAAAATTGACACAACTTGACCCAAAGGCTTTTCTTCTGATTCGTCTGGGAGTAGCTCTTTTCCAATGCATCTGAGACCCTTGATACCAAATAAAAGTAGACTCAGTTACAAAATGTTTGACACCAAAATCATCCCTATGGGTTGATTCCACGCCCGCCTACCTGCGCTCAAAGCGGCGTGGATTTTTTAGGGTCCGAGTAGGGTAAAGATAGTATATTGTAATACCAGTGCGGAAAGGGATTTATTGCAAAATGAGTATAAAAGTTGGATCACGAGTGCAGCCAGTTATACGAATTATACGAATTTTGCAATGGGCATTTCCGCACGAGTGTCGCATACTATTTTTTCTACGAAAGTTTAAGATCGAAGATTGGTGTAAATTATTATAAGTTTTTGTTATGACCGAATAAGTTCAAAAGTAAATATGTAATTGAAAATTATTAATTTTATTAAATAAATAAAAAGTTTACCTCGAGTACGACATCTATTTTGCTAGAGTAGCGCTCTAATAATTTTTAATTGGTGTAAATTGTTCATTGATTTAAATAAATGTCAGTCATTAGTTGAAACGCCAAAAAATTAAGTATCGCTTGTCAAGAGTATTTCGCAGGATTCCAATAGTGAAGAGGTGATGAACACCGCACCGGAACTTGCAGCCATTGCATCCGATTTACTGCCCCAAAAAACGAAAAAGATGTACGAAAAAGAAAGAAAAGGTTTCGTAGATTGGTGCAAAGACAGAAATGTTAAGCAGTACACTGAACACGTATTACTCGCTTACTTTAAGGAAACATCAGAAAGACTTAAGAGTTCCACACTGTGGTCAATGTACTCTATGCTAAGAAGTACATTAATTCTACAAAATAACGTGGATATTTCCCAGTTAAACTGCAGTTGTTTTTAAAACGTAAATCTGCAGGTTTCAAATTGAACAAATCACGAGTTCTAACAAGAGAGCAAATCACTACATTTTTGAATGAAGCACCTAATGAACATTATTTAATGATGAAAGTAAGTAGGAACTTATTAAATTTGTAGGGAATACCTATCAACTATATTCTAGCTCGCATTAATACTAGGAGTAGCAGGAGCCTGTCGTAGGAATGAGTTAACCAAAATGATGGTGAACGATATTAAAGAACAAGATACAATTTTACTCGTAATAATTCCTGATTCTAAAACACATCTTCGTAGAACATTTTCCGTTACCGAAGGTCCTGAAAATTGGATAACTATGTATAAAAGGTATATAATTCTTCGCCCTAACGTCGAGACTAACAGATTATTACTAAATTATAGAATGGGAAAATGTATAAAACAACCAGTAGGTGTAAATACGATTGAGGCAATTCCAAAAAATATTGCAAATTTCCTTAAATTACCCAATTCTGCTGAGTTCACAGGAGATTATTGTCGCCGTTCCTCTGCAACACTGATTGCAAACGCTAGTGCAGACCTATTAAGCCTTAAACGTCAAGGGGCTGGAATTCATCAATGGTAGCAGAGGGTTATATAGACGATTCGGTTCGATGTAAGGTTGAAGTGGCAAAAAAAAATTGGTAATCTTTCTGATGATCCGTGCACGTCGACTTCATCTTCAATGCAGCGTATTTGATGCACATCCATAATACCAGTCCAAGAGCACGAGGGCATATCCACTAAAATTTTAGGTGTTCCAGATTCTTATACATTGAGTGTTGCAGTTAATTCAGTTACTAAATCTGTAATTCCAGGTGTTAATATATACAATTGTTCAGGATGTACAATTGATACTTACATTAATAAATAAGTTAAGAGTTTTTTTAAGTTTGTAATCTGTTAAGTATTAAAATTGCACTCGTATTTCACATGTCTAACTATAGAGTGCGGTAAGTATTTTCCACACCCCTTGTAACAAATGCCTACTTTCAAGGTTTAACAAGTGCAGAAAATTGCTAATTTCTCTGAGCGAGTGCCGCAATTCAAACTAGTGAGAAATTAGCAGTTTTGCACGTGTTGCACATTATACTTTTTCTACAACCACACCATATAAAACTGTATATAATTTTATTTTCAAAGAAATTTATTACCCATTTAAGTTTATTTATTGAACAGTAACATACTTATCTAAGAATTTCACGTTAAAATTTTTAGTTATAGTTAACTGTAAAATTAGAACAACTTTGAATAACAATTTTTGGTGAAGTACTTTTAGAAATATTTAAAGTATTAGATGTAGAGGTTGATGGTCCATCGCTAGATAATTCTGTACTTGATGTTGGCGGAGAAACCGAATGTAGTATTTTGTATGCAACATTCATTTTGGAGTACAAAGAGTCATCGACATAACCTTCGGCGATGCTGTTAGATTTCCAACCTCCATGGCGTTTCAATGTTAGCAGGTCAGCTCCTGCATTTGCTAACATGGTTGCCGAAGTTCGTCGGAATGTGTGCCCCGTGTACAATTCTGGATTCGGTAACTTTAAAAATGATGCAATTTCTTGAGGCATTTTACCAAATTTGTTTATTTCTACCACTTGCCGTGTGCATGTTCCTTTTTGATGATTTAAAAGAAAACGGTTTTCAGATATCTCAGAAGGATACAAAGATACATATTTCTTGCAGAGGTTATAAAAATTACCGGTAATTGCAAAACTTCTTGAAACTTTTGTTTTAGTGTCGTTTAATTTTATTAGTAAAGCAGAATTTAGATCTTCTATGTCATTTATTTTTAATTTCCACAATTCGCCTCTTCGACATGCACCACCAATTGCAATGATTATTGTAACCTGCAATGATAAAAAATATTAAATATTTATTATAATTGTGTGTTATTTAAAAGTAACTTTGTTAGTAGATATCGATCATCTGGGGCTTCTTGCCTTATTTGCTCCAAAGTCAAAGTATGTGCTTTTTTGGTGCGATATCCTGTAGAGTTTCTCTTTAAAAAAGCACGTAATTTTTAATAAGTCGATATATCGATGGCATGATTAATATTAATGGTAGATTTTAACATGGAATATATAGACCATAAAGTGGAAGCTTTTTTCACTTTTGACATTTCTTCGAAATAGACCATTACAATGTTTTCAGAAATACTTTTGATTTTATTTTTTTTTCTTCCAATCCATAAATTGTTTGTATACATTTTCATATTTTTCTCTTGACGTAGAAGGTAGTAAATTCAACGACAATAAATTAGCTCGTTCCCTGAGTTCTGGAGGTGTATTTTCTCTTTCTATATCAGAATTATCATTATCAGTATCCATTTTGTTGTAATTTCGTTTTAAAAGTAATTTAGACAGGAAATGTTTGGCGTTTACGAAAAATAAACAAGCGACAGTCACTCGCGAGCTCGCGAGCTCGCGAGCTCGCGAGCCTTCGTTGATAACACATGTCTGAGCATGTCTAAATATCGTTGGTATAGCGCAGTGGGTAGAGTCCCGCTTCGTATGTGAAAGGTCTCGGGTTCGATTCCCGACAACTCATGTTTTTTTTTATTTTATATTATAATATATTATTTTATTAATAATTACTAGCTTCAATGTGCACTTTAGCTAATTTTCGTTCTCGAAAATTTTTCTTTTTATTTTTGCTGTGTAGATATTATATGGTGTGCCGGAAAGTACTTTGCGGCACAGAAATGTCACTTTCTGGCACGCTTATGTCAAATTTCTTATTATTGTGAGAAATTATCAAGTTTGCGAATATAAAAGTATGCAGAAAAGCGACTTTTGAATAGTGGTTGTAGAAAAAATAATTTTTTTTGTCGGCGTTGAAAAAATCTCTGTTGCGATTATAATTTTTCTTAACCGATACCCTCTTTTTCGTGAATAGTTCATGTATTTGTTAACGTGTGCTAAAATTTGACGACATTCAAGGTATCTAGGGGTATAAAAAAACAAAAACCAAGATGGCGGCGAAGAGGGGTGACTTCAGGAATGCATAAACCTTCCGAATGAGCATCAAAGAAAAAATGTTATCATAAATTGGTGGGTCACACGTATAAGAATTTTCTTATTGCACTGAGTCATATATGTTCTTTCCTTTAATTAATTACAGCAGATTATGGGACCAGGCCATTTAGCGTTGCAAACTCTACTACTTGTTTTACCTTTTACAGTAAAGTAAGAGAAGCATTGACCTATTGGAATATTTGGCACTGTAACATCAGTAACAATCGGTTCCTATTTTGTTCTGAATAAAATAACGTCTTTTTAAAGAAATAAGTTGTGAAGAAGAATTACAGAACGAAGTTGAAGGTTCAAAAATAAGTGACGAAGATGGATGAAGTCGGCAACTTAGAATTCGCAACACTTAAAATGTCCAATAATGATATCGAAATAACTTTTGCTGCTATTTTTAACGAGCCCCAAACTTGTAGGAAGTAATTACAGGTGATAATAAAGAAGAATGGCAACATGGGATGATCGATGAAATGAATTCGCTCAAGTAAAATGAAACGTGGGCATTAGAACCTTTATAGTTGTATCCACGAGAGTTGGCGTGCACGTCATTACTTGTAATTATATGTATTAAGATTAAAATTTGAAGGCAAAGGAGCGTCTGACATATTTAAGAAATAATGACGGCAGGAAGGAAATCTGCCAAATCGTAACACGGCAGTGTTGCAAATAATACTTTAATTACTCACGGGTAGTTGCTTGTACTACTTTAAAATTGTCGTAGTAATATTGCTTAATTAATCCATTACGTATAAACGTAACTTAAAAAACGAATTAGAGCTTAGTAAAGCTAAATGCGGAATTCTAATAAGTTTAATAAAAATATTAACGTCTGCTGCGATTGAACTCGTTCTCTGGGCGATACATTTGGCACTAATGTTGTATTGGATAGTCAAAACATGCTGTTGAGGGTTGGCTGATTAAAAATATTGCAATTTTCGTAAATTCGTGTAATAACTATATTTTATAGGTACATTCAAACATGTATTAGAACGGCACCCCACTGTACAGAAAAAAATTACACTATAATGGAATAACTTATATATCCAAAGTAAAGTTACGGTTGAAAGCTCCGAGTCACCCAACTTGCATTTTCCTCAATATCACCTTCAATCTAACTTTCGATATAAAGGAGGCGTATGTGCCTACTTCAAGGACAGAATTGCTTGCAAGAGGGCTTCTTATAAAAATTTTGACGTGACTTGGTTTAAACATTCTGGTCCTAATTTTGTGAAATTCTACTGTTGCATTTATAGGTCTCCTAATGACAGCAACTTTCAAGACTTCTTCGATTACCTTAGTATGAAAGTTGACTATCTCCTGTCTTAGTTTCCATCTTGCGATATCTCAATTGTAGGCGATTTCAATATTCATAACTCTAATTGGCTTCAGTTTTCATCTACTACAAATCCTGTTGGTCATAGTGCAGAAACATTTGCTATTTCATTTGATCTCAGACAAATGATTTCTGAACCCACAAGAATCCCTGATAACCCGAACCATACTCCACATCTTCTAGATCTCTTTTTTACATCAAACCCTCTTGTTTATAAAACTTCCGTTCTTTCGCCTTTAGGTCTTTCCGACCATTGTCTAATAGAAATTATTTCTACTGTACCTAATTCCACTGTTGTTCGCAAAACCGATAGAACCTTGTGGTGTTTTAAGTCAGCTCAATGGAGTAATTTACGGGATTTCATTGCAACCTTTCCATGGCGTGAATATTGTTTTAAGTCGTCCTCTTTTTCGGACATCGCTCTTTCAGTATCTGAAGTCATCCTCATGGGAATGGAGTTATAAATTCCCAAGAAACAGTACCGTAGGGGTCATTCACGTTCCCAACCCTGGTTCAATAAGGCTTGTGCTGATGCAATATCTTTAAAAAATAAATATTACATTACATGGAAATCTAATAAATCGGTCGACAGTCATGTATAATACGTTGGTGCTAGAAACATCTGCAAAAGTGACATCACTAAAACTAAAAAGTTGTTCGAACAACGAAAATGCAATGAACTAGCTACATCTCCTTTAGGCAGTCGTAAATTTTGGTCTTTAGCTAAAGCCATTAGTAAAAACTTTGGAACATCTTCATTTCCCCCCCTGACATCTATTGACGGATCGGTAGTTGCTGATTCTGTAGACAAAACCAATGCTTTTGTGGATTTGTTTGCATCAAACTCGTGTCTCAATGATTCTGGAAAAGATGTGCCCCTAGTCAACTCTTCTTCATACGCTATGAAACCAATTCATTTTCGGTACAAGCTCTTGGAATCGACCATCTGTAGGCTTGATCTCAATAAGGCGACTGGCCCAGACGGTATCCCAGGTATTGTCTTAAAGAAATGTTCCCCCGAACTAGTACCAGTCCTATCTAAGCTCTATACGATCTCTATGTCTTCTGGGGAATTCCCTTCATCACGGACGTTGGCAAATGTTCAACCTATTCCCGAAAAAGGCGATAAGACCGATCCCTCAAACTACCGACCAATTGCCATCACTTCCATTTTGTCTAAAATCATGGAAAAAGTTATCAATCAGCAACTGCTCACGTTCCTTAAAACTAACAAACTCCTTAGTGACCTCCAATATGGGTTTAGGCAAAGTCGTTCAACAGGTGATCTTCTTTCATATGTGACCCAAGTTTGCAACAATACAGTAGAGCAGTCCGGTGAAACTCACCTCGTTTGGGTTAAATGATACGCTCATCAACTGGATTTCTAGTTTTCTTGATAAAAGACGACTACGAGTCGTAGTTGATGGCTTTTTTTCAAAAGAAGTTAGCATTCACGCGGGCGTATCACAGAGATCCGTTATAGCGCCTACACTTTTTCTGCTGTACATAAATGACCTTATTTCTTCAACAACTAACCCCATCCATTGCTTTGCTGACGATAGCACTCTTCACTGTAGTTCATCTCAGTCTACTCATAGTGACAATCCACCTTCTATGTCAAATCAAGAAATTAAAGCTGAAATGGCAAATTCAATCAACAAAGACATTCAACGAATGGGGAAGCAATAATCTAGTTAAATTTAATGCTAACAAAACTTAGTGTTGCCTTTTGCCCGCCAAAAAAGGTCGATCATTTCCTGTTGTAAGTATGAATGGCTCTGTTCTTCAGTTTTCAGACTCTATTACTCTGTTGGGTATGACTATATCTTCAAATCTCTCATGGGTTGACCATCTTCTGTCAGCTACCAAAACAGCTGCTTGTAAAATAGGCGTTTTGTACACATCTAAGCAGTACTTTACCTCTCGACAACTCCTTCTGCTGTATAAGGCCCAAATTCGGCCTCATCTGGAATATAATTCTCACCTCTGGGTTAGTGCTCCCCAACACGCTGTCGATATCGTTGATCGTATTCAAAAGAGGGCGATTAGGCTTATAAATGACCCGTCCTTAACTTCTCACATACAGTCCCTTGAGCATAGAAGGATGGTTTCAGTTCTTTCTTTGTATTATCGTTATTACAACGGCTATTGTGCTGTTGAATTATATTCTTTGATACCATCCCGGGCTATCTTTGCGAGAAACACTCGGTTTGCTCATTCACATCATCAGTATGCAGTACAAATCTCCACTTGTCGTACCAAACGGGCGCAATCCACATTTTTCTACACGGCTTCTAAACTCTGGAATGATCTCCCTAGTTCCTGTTTTCCTCTCACTTATGATATGAGAAAATTTAAGGTAGCTGTTCATAGGCATCCATTGGATTCTACCTTAAAGCGTAAATGCTGTGATCCATTTAAAAATCATAATAAGAATATCAATACAGATCTCAGAATACTAAAATTAGAAATTTGTGAAATCGCCCTTAAAAAATATTATTAAAACTAAAACCTGGTGATAAAATTTGCAAAAGGTGCGAGGCTCTTTTGAAAAATAAAACCGATTCTGTACAAGATGTTCATAATTTGAATCCAGTTGATTCAGTAGCTTGCAGTAGTAGAAATGCAGAATTGAGACGTTCAAAAAGAATATAAAAAATGGAAGAAGTTTCTTACATCGATGCTTTACCTGAAAGCCAACATTCAACTAATAGTGCTGCTACTTTTCTTAGTAATTCCTCTGATTACATACCACTGAGTCAAGAACAAAAAGCAGTAAATTCTGTATTAAACAGTCTTAATATGTCTTGCTGGAAAGATAATCCATTTTACAAATCTAAACGTACACATGATGCTGAAGATATGGTTGAGGAAGTTTGTAGAAATTTTGCTGAAAGATTTTCCAAGGTAGCTGATATTAATATTGTAGTTCCTGAACCTATATCTCGTAATATATTAAAAGACTGTTCTATATTTCGAGAATTGCTGACAAATCTGCAAAGAAAATTTAAAAAATCTGAATCTATTTATAAAAAACTTGAAATCTTAGCCCTACTACCAAGACATTGGAATAAAAGTGAAATTGATAAGCATTTCAATTATACTGAGTACATGTACCGGGTGTCCTATTTTCGATGTAATCGGGGGTTTTTAGGTATTTCCCAAATAGATAGAGTAAAATCATGGTCGGGACCCTTGGACCGATTTTTGAAATAAGTTTAATAATCTAAAGAACATTCTCCACACACAAATCTCCACTTGTCGTACCAAATGGGCGCAATCTACATTTTTCTACACGGCTTCTAAACTCTGAAATGATCTCCCTAGTTCCTGTTTTCCTCTCACTTATGATATGAGAAAATTTAAGGTAGCTGTTCATAGGCATCTATTGGCAATTCATTATCCCTCTATCCATCCTCCTAAGTGTTCCTGAGTGCTTTAGCGCGATAGGCCAAATTTAGCCTGTACAGGTCCACAATCATAAAAAAAAAAAATTAAGATCAGTTGAAATCTAAATTCTTTTAAATTATTTTTACCAGCATTGATATTTATTATTATAGGTAAACAGACGCTGTTGTGTGAATTAACTTATTGTTTTCAAATGGGAATTAGAATCTTTATCGCTAACCAAATGTCCCCATCTCAGAACTTAAAATCTCAGCATAATTTAAGGAGTTAGTTACAAATAATATTACACTTAAATGAGTTTATAATTTAAACAACCTGTATAATTTTATTGTCAATAGAATAGATAGTTTTACTTAACATAATCTGTTTTTCTTGAAGTTCGGCATTTAGGGTTCCGATAGTAACATGTTTCTCTGTAAAGACAATAAATTTATTTATAGGTAATTAAACAAAAAGTTATCACTTACTCTGAGCATACATATCATACAAAATATGTCTAATGTTCATCTTTACACAATCCGGTAAATCAACTGATTTTGATTTTTTGTGAGGTTGTTTCTTTCCAGGACTACGCAAAATGGGATTAATTGCACTGCTTGCTTTAATCCTTGTTACTGATCGCAAACTAGTCTTCAAAGCATCTGCTACACGGTAAAACAACAACAATGTAATTCGTTGTGTGAAATTATTTATATATACTGTACCTCTTGCTGTGCATTTAAGTTGATTAGGGGTCCTTTTGATAATGTAAACAAAATAACTATAAAGAACGGGTAAATAAAAGGGCAAAACAACAACGAACAGAAATAATAGAAGGCGGCGTAAACTAAAAGAAAACGATGAGCTTATAAATAATGAATAAATTTGACAGATTGATGTTAAATCAGAATCCGTTGATTGAAGTCAGCTGTTGGACTGGACATACGGACATACTCACTTCTCTCTTATTTTCACCGACGATCACCTATACGCATGTCTTTACTTAAAACACATGCAAACTGTATTGCCATCTTTATCATAAACATGTATTAAGCTTTAATCATTGTTTAAAGGAATGTCGTGCATTCATTCGGAAACCTATGACGTGGATACAATAATACCTTCAAATAGGAAGAAAATTAAGTGCAAGTGGATTAATAAAATTATATACAAGCCGGATGGAAATGGGAACAAATATAAGGAAAGATTGCGCAAAAGGGTATCAAGTCAAAAATGATCATTACAAAGAAACCTACCCACCAGTGGTCAGATATAATTAGTGTAAGGTTGCTGCTGTCAATAGTGGCTGCCAAAAATTTGAATATCTAGCAGTTTGACGTTAAGACTACATTCCTAAATTGTGATCTGTAAGATTTGGTAAACGAAGATTCGACATTGATGTGCAAATTAACGAAGAATGTACGGACTAAAGCTATCACAACGTTGTTGGAACCAAGAGTGTGTTCCATTTATTAAAGAATATGGCTTCAAACAGCAAGAGACTGATACATGTGTGTGTTTAGTCGCCAAACAGATAATCAAATTGTGTTCTTAACGTTATGTGTTGATGATGGACCTATAATGGGTAAGTGTAAATCTACAGTCACTCAAATTTTAGATGATCTTCAGAAGAAATTTGAGATTACCATTTGTAGACCGGAATTTTCCGTTAGAATTGGGATAAAACAGAATTGTGCCAATAATAGCAAGTTTTAACCCAAACAGAATACGTTACAAAGATTTTGAAAAAGTTTGCAATGCATGATTATTGCAACCATTCGTCGGTACCTGCTGACCCTAATGTGATTTTACAGTAAAACACTGTTTATGGAGGTAACAACGAAACAATGAATATATACTTTTTAGGGAAGTAGTAGGTTGTTTATTGTTCTTAGGAATTAAAACATACCCAGGCATTGTTAGTTGTAAGCCAAGTTAGTCGTTTCCTATTTAATCCACGTAGAAGCATAGGATCCCAGTTAAAAGGATGTTTAGATATTTAAAGG
>JARFJB010001637.1:1822500-1912500 GCA_036346205.1 Vesta saturnalis | reverse complement strand
TTAAGGGGGGGGGGTCTCGATAGATAGTTAGGCAACACATCAAATCCCCATAAGAGCAATGTTAGAAATGTTCTAACTTTTTATATTTTTATGAAGTTATCTGAAACATTAGAGAAACATGTAAGACGTCAAAATAGTACCGAAACCTTCCTAAATGTTTGAATGTAGGGTTTTTTTTTAAATTTTAATTTCTATAATTTTTTATTGCATTTTTTTCCCAGTAGTGATTAAATTGGAATATTTTTATAACTGATAATATTTTTAACAAAAGCGATATATATTTAGACATAGGTTTTTCGAAATACAAACTGTTAAAATTTTCAAAAAATTGTAGATTTATAATTTACTATTTAAAGCATTATAAAAACAATCAATGTTCTGATGTCAATAAGGTAGAAATTTCATTAGAAAATATAATAGCATGGTCTACTCATTAAATCACCCAGGGCACAAAGATCTTCGGGTATTTCTTAGCAAGTACCTATTTCACTTGAAACACTACCACCAGTTCTTACCACATCTGTCTTTCCGCACATATCACATTTAAATGTAAGCATACTTTCTAATCCTTCTATCTTTTCTGATATGACATCTACATCAAAAAGAGAACAACCAAAACTAGTGATTTCAACACATTTAAGAATTATTTATATCTATGATCCTGCGGCCTGATAAATTGTGTTTCTGACTGGCATCTGATTCTGTATCGTTTGCCAACGATAATGAAGCATCTGAACTGTCTTCATCAAAAGAAACATCAAATTGGTTTTCGGGTTAAGTATCTGCGTGTGTCACCATTTTTTGACAATTATCAGTATCAGACACCAAAAAATCTTCGTCATCATTATGAACAAGGTTCGTCTTCCGAACAAGGGCGGATGCAAGCTTCTGTTGAAATCTTCCCAATCCTATCAATAAAACCAATCTACCTTATAGTTTTTTTTACATATTTTGTCATTTGAAAACTAACAAAAAAGAATTTCGTACCACTTGCATGAATTTACTAATAGTGAATCGTACATAATTTTTTTATTTATGATAAATACAGGATATTTTAATAAAACTGTAAGTATAGGCAATCAGTGGTGATAGAATTTGTACGAATATGGATGTTGTTCAATGTACAAAAATTAGAGTTTCATTGTTACACATGTCTCCTTACAAATAAATTTTCAAAGTTTGGGTCTGATAATATATGTCTATTTAAAGAAGTTACACTAATGACTGGATTCTAGAATCAACAGAAAATAGTCCTACTGGAATAGAAGAAAGAAGACATGTATTAAATCTTATGAATAATTTCTTTGAAACAGGGCAGTTGCTCAAACTTATCCAAGGCTCTCTACTACTAGAAAATTCCCAAAAGGTTTTAATTTACAAATCTTACAACATTCCATAATTAATTAATGTTTATTTTCCATGAGAATTAAAATTAATGATTTCAATTCATAATGAGGCCGAGTCTTTATACAATTAATTCAAGGATTGAAGTACCATCCAACTCTGAATCCTGCTTGTAACAAGATGTGTAATAAGCAATATAAAAAATGTTCAGTGCATACACTGAACAACAAAGCATATTTATACTTTTGTCAAAATAAATGCAACCTTTGCATATAGCTTTTTTATATTTTATTTCTAAACTTAAAGATCAGGACTTCTAAATAATTTACTAAAACTAGATTGTGGTTGTGGATTTTCAACTTCCTGTTCACCTTTTTTCTGAAGTTGCAGGAGAACAGATTGCATTGTTGGATCATGACCCCATTGATGTGCTATTATATGTTGTTTCAATTCAGTCGGATAATCAAATTTCCCTTCTAAGGTACTTCTTCTTAGTTTTTTCGTTTCACTCCATAATCTACAAATACAAAAACACAAATTGATACTTTAATCCAAAGGTTTTAATTCTCTTAGTACTTAATTATTTCTTAACATTACTTTTTCCACAATAAATAAATAAGAGACTTATTGTATCTTTATCATTATTAACATTACAAAATCAAAAAGACTTCACCATTACTTTAATGTCAAGCAATAAATATGTGTGCCAATTATCTCAGCATATTAACCAGATCACTTAAATAGAAATTTTGCATAAACTTCTACACATGTTTAAATAAATAAATAAATTACTCATAAATTATTCCACACATAGCGCTTAATCCTAATATCCCTAGAGTGTAATAGTGTCGTTGACGATAGAATGGTGTGCCTTTGGTACGTCTAGGTTTACGTATGCTCTCATCTATATTTCTATCATTCATAATGTTGTATAGGCTGATTTTTTATTCTACAGAATACACCAATTTACACAACCTTTTAATTGCGTTTGTTTAAATACCCTCACTTCTTAGGTTATGTCTTATCTTATATAATTTAAAAATACAATGTTGTCAGACTTGAGACTTATGGCCGGTTCTACTAAATACCGCTATTCACGCGTTAACTAGTTGGCCAATAGAATGTAATCTTGAATTAAATTTATTGCGTTCCATCACCCTTAATTAAGCGCGCGTTTAGTTAATCTCGCGTTAATTCCTTTCTATGTTTTCATCATAACGTTGGTACGAGATGTCGGTAACAAAACTGTAATTTCTAAATCGTTATCTGTCATTTTCTAAAGATTTAAAGCTGTGATTGAAGCTACAGCTTTAATATTTAAATAAGCCATCAAGAACAAGAAAAACAAAACCATGACAATATTAATACTAAACATAATTTTGTGTATGTATTTCACTATATAAGACTACAACATAATATGTACTCATACTTCCAAAGTATGAGTTACTCTTTCACCACATAATAAAGTACTTATCTTTTTTGGGTTTTTTAATGGTGTTTTAATTTTTCAACTTTGACAAAATAGTTTTCAACATCTTTAACAATTTTAATAGATATTACTACTTATCGAAACGTTTAGATTGTATAATTTAAAATACACCACTAAAAAACCCAAAAAAGATAAGTATTTTATTATATGAGTTAATGTATTATCTATTAACGTTGCTGCAATGTTACAAAGGTTACAGTCTATACAATAAATATATGATTAATGATTATAATATGTGATAATCACAGACAATGCAGACAATTTGAGTTGAATCGAATGAATTAATTCACTATCATCAGGTTTTGCCTATCGCGGAACTGACGTCTCAGAACTCGTTGCAGTGGTTCTCATCACTGAAGTCCGATAATGAGAAGGAACATATGTTGTTTTTATTCACTCTAAATATCGGGAAAAAAAACAAAATAAGATTAAAATATACCTATTTTTTATTATATTAAATTTACAGGACATCTTTCATAGTACCTATGTATTTCTATTGACATCTCGTGAGTAGTACCGAGACACCATCCCCACTCCTTTTTTTTTACGTCACAAGCTCCGCCCCTTTCACTTTTTACTCGCCCACGTGGGGGACCGCATTTTCAACCCTGATTTATGACAACTTACGTGTAGGACGTATTTTTTAACCCCTATTTTTACATACCCACGTGGGAAACCGTATTTTCATCCCCTGCTGGAATTTTTCAACCTTTTTTTTTTACTCGCACACGTGGGGGACCGCATTTTCCACCCTTATTTTTACTCGCTTACGTGTAGGCCGTGTTTTTTCACCCTTATTTTTTATGGTTTCTTTTCGGATGCCTTTTTCAACCCTAATTTTTTACACACCCACGTGTGAGACCGTATTTTCGACCCTTTTTCATTCTTAATTATTTTTTATATACCCTCGTGTAGGACGTATTTCTTCACCCCTATTTTTTACACACACATGTGTCAGACCGTATTTTTCAACCTTTCTTTTTATCCCTAATTATTTTTACTCGCTTACGTATAGGACGTGTATTTTCAGTCCTTATTTTTAATAAAACTTATGACGCCGATTAAAGCTGCCACCTACAACATATGGCTTTCAATTCTTCTTCAATCCTTTCTCCTGTATTAAGCCCTTTTTACAGCTAAATCTTTTTGCTAATGTGAGAGTCGTATTTAGAGGTTGATCTAGGGCTTGGATTGGCTTAGGGATGTATTTAGGGGTGGGGGCTAGGGTTGTATGTAGAGCTAGGGTTGGAGCTTAGGGCTGGGGGCTGGTCTAGGGATAAGTCTTAGGGTTGGATCTGGGGCTTAATTTTTTAAAGAAACTCAATGCTTAGATGTGTTTTATAACTGTAATTAAAAATCTGTAAAATAAATAAAGGGTTAACACCACACTTACCAGTTCTGTACTTAAAGAACGTTTTGAGGCACTACTTCACGAGTGATAGTCACTGCATTTGTGCTGCGTGTCAAACTAAAAAAAACAACTTTCTAGGTTGTGTAAAACTACCTATTGATTTCCCTATAGTGTAAAATATACAAACAAACCTTATTATCTTTATCGAACTTACTGCAAATCGTATTTAAAATAAATCGGTTTGAAAAATATTCCTATAGTACATACGGATACACAAATTGTTTTATAAAAACCATATTAAGAGTTTTGGAAAGTTACTTGTTTTAAATTCCACAATATGTAGTAAGAAATCACTGTTCATGTTTACTTTACCTAATTACCGTGTAATTATATAACTTTGTTAAATATAATAGTCTAAAATTGATTACCAATATAATATAAATAATTTCTTTTTAAAAAACACTAAATCATAAATTTATAACACGATTTTTAAAAACACACATGCTGAATTAAAAGAAAAACAATGGGGTTATTTTTGTTATTACAGGGCTCTTGATTAAAACAATTAAAGCACTAAAAATCTCTTTTTATTTGATTAAAATAATAAAATGGAGAACGAAATTTTAAATCATTTTAACGTTTCGGTATTTACTTATACCATTTTCAAAGAGTACATCATGCTATAAATCTAATTACATTTTATAATGTACTTATATTAATAACATGACATTACAAATTTAAAGTTTACTTCAACGTCAAAGTTGTTAAAGTAACCTCAAATTTGATATGTCCTGTTGTACATTTAAGTGGTTTGTATTTATATATATATATATATATATATATATATATATATATATATATTTATATATATATATATATATATATATATATATATATATATATATATATATATATATATACAGAGACTCCTTTATGTCCAGATCTGATAAATTACTGGCTCTGTCCAAGATTGTAAAGTCCTCATGTGTGATGTTGTGGTTTTCTTCAATTTTATGTTTAAAGATAGCGGAATCAGGTATTGTTAGAGAGCGCTTACCAAGTCGAGGAGTAACATCCAAGTGTTCACACCTACAAACAGCAAAGTGACGACGGGTTTTACCGACGTAAGTAGCATTACAGCTACTACATTTAAATTTATAAATGATGTTCGAAGATATGTCATTCGGGAGTGCGTCTTTGGCTCGAAAAAGAGAACCGATGCGTTCAATGGTTGTAAAGGCAATACGTAATTCAACTTTCGGAAGATATTTTTTAATGTGTTGTTTGAGGATACGACGTATTTGTAGACTATGAAGACCTGTATAAGGGAGCTTTGTATATATAATATGTTTTTCTTCTCGGGGTTTAGTTGATGGATTAAGTTGTTTATTAAGAAATCGTCCAATGTATCTATCCATGAACCCTAGAGGAAAACCAGTCTTCATGAAAATTGACTTGATCTTGTAAAATTCTTCATGGAGAAGATGGTAATTGGAACATAACATGTATGCACGGTGTAGTAATATATTTAAGAGATTAATTTTGTATTTATTAGGGACGAAACTGTCTATGTTTTGATATAGTCCTGTGAATGTAGGTTTTCTGTAGATGGACGTGGAAAAGCCAGAATCCGTGCGAATTATGTTTATTCCCAAAAATGGTACGACGTGATATTTTTCAATTTCATTTGTAAATTTGATGTTGGAGTGTTGTTGATTTAAATAATTTAGAAAATCCGTAATATGTTCTTGATGTTTAAATAATAAAAATGTGTCATCAATGTATCTTCTGTATAGAAGGGGCTTGAACCTAGGAGGACAATTGGATAACCATTGTTTTTCATGGAAATTAAGAAAAGCGTTCGCAAATGTTGGACCTAGAGGATTTCCCATTGCTACTGCGTCAATCTGTTGGTATAGATTTTGTTTAAATAGGAAATAACGTTCTTTTGTAGCAAGAGTGAGTAGATCCTTAAATTTGTTCTTTCCAAGATTTAAAATTTTATTAGTTGGATCAAGAAAAAGGGAATCAACTATGATTTCGATTGTTTCATCTAATGGAACATTAGTAAATAGGCTTTCAATGTCGAAACTAACCATGATTGTGTCCTTGTGTAAATTGGATGAAACTATTTCTTTAGCAAAAGAGAAGTTGTCTTTAACTGAAAATTCATTTTCAGTAAGTGTCTTCAAATGAGGAACAAGATGTTGGGCTAAAAGGAAGTTTGGGGTACCAATTGCATTGAGGATGGGTCGAAGCGGGAAGTTGTTTTTATGAATTTTAGGTAAGCCATAAATTCTACCTGGATAGGAACCTGTAGGAGAAGTTTATATATGGTTTTTGAAATTGTTTTCAGCTTCTTTTTAAAAGAATCTTCAATTGATAAAGTTGTTTTAAAGATATCATTGTATTTTATATGGCAAAATTTAGAGGTGTCCGAGATTATCCCAAAAAGTTTTTGTTCATAATTTGTACTGTCTAGTAGTACTACACCACCACACCATTACCCGACCAGACAAAGGTAATGGTGTAGTACTACTAGACCGTACAAATTATGAACAAAAACTTGGACCTTAATACCATCAAAAATAACCCTAAGACCAACCCCAAGTCCAAGTCCAGCCCCAGATCCAACCCTAAGACTTATCCCTAGACCAGCCCCCAGCCCTAAGCTCCAACCCTAGCTCTACATACAACCCTAGCCCCCAGTTCGGCCCCCACCCCTAAATACATCCCTAAGCCAAGCCAAGCCCCAGATCAACCTCTAAATACGACTCTCACGTTAGCAAAAAGAAAAATACACGTCCTATACGTAAGCGAGTAAAAATAATTAGGGATAAAAAGAAAGGTTGAAAAATACGGTCTGACACATGTGTGTGTAAAAAATAGGGGTGAAGAAATACGTCCTACACGAGGGTATATAAAAAATAATTAAGAATGAAAAAGGGTCGAAAATACGGTCTCACACGTGGGTGTGTAAAAAATTAGGGTTGAAAAAGGCATCCGAAAAGAAACCATAAAAAATAAGGGTGAAAAAACACGGCCTACACGTAAGCGAGTAAAAATAAGGGTGGAAAATGCGGTCCCCCACGTGTGCGAGTAAAAAAATAAAGGTTGAAAAATTCCAGCAGGGGATGAAAACACGGTTTCCCACGTGGGTATGTAAAAATACGTCCTACACGTAAGCTGTCATAAATCAGGGTTGAAAATGCGGTCCCCCACGTGGGCGAGTAAAAAGTGAAAGGGGCGGGGCTTGTGACGTAAAAAAAAAGGAGTGGGGATGGTGTCTCGGTACTACTCACGAGATTTCAATAGAAATAAATAGGTACTATGAAAGATTTCCTGTAAATTTAATATAATAAAAAATAGGTATATTTTAATCTTATTTTGTTTTTTTCCCGATATTTAGAGTGAATAAAAACAATCAAAATAAATGCGACACCAACGAACAACGAAATAGGAATATACAAAACAACAATGAAAATAAGAAGCTAAGCATTACCCTAATATTGATTGCAATATGCCAAAACTGGCCATTTAATTGACTGATATACATGAATTTAATTCAAAGTTAGTGTTCAATTGAGCATGGTAAAACAGAATTTGGCACTAATCCTAGATTAGCCGTATCAGTTTTAATTTTACGTCAAACTAATGTCTACTGTGTTTAAGTAAGCTTGGTGGAACGCAATTAGGGGTTTAACTAGAGATTAGTATTTAATGCGCAGTTAAATCATTTAACTGGGCGTCCTGGAACCGGTCATTAGAATCATAATTTATACATACACACACACACGCACGCACGCCTGAAGTCAGGTGCACGCACACACGTGTGCGCACACGCACGCACGCGCGCAAGCACACGCACGCCGCGCACACGCACGCACACGTACACATACGCACGCACGCACAAGCACGCGCATTCGTAAATAAAAAATACAATTAAAGAATTTTATCAGGATTGTGCTGTATCGCCAGAACAAAACAAATTAGCGTTCCCAGTAACAACGTTGTTGTTTTGTATTGTGCTTACAAGGCTTGCCGTAAGTTTAAACAAAACTTCCTACTAAATAATCTATAACGGCCTGGCTTGATTCTAATCGAATTTATAACAGATAAACTTCCTTGATATTAGCAAAGAAAAGGAAAAGGTAACGTATTTCAATCGCTCCGCTAGGGGGAGAGCGGGCTGTTTGAGTTTTCCAAGCTCCTTCAGCCACAGTGATAGATTCCCAACATACATACATACATTAAATATGTGTGTATGGTGGAACTAAGGATGGATGCGGTCAGGATGGGATCGGAAGGAACGGAGTTACTACTCCAGCATTTGCCTAAATAGCCGCACGTGATATTCGTATACGTAGTGGTCATGCCGCTATATGTATATGAGAAAAACCCTCTGAAAAAACCTCATGTAGGTTAGCCGGTAACGGGAATCGAACCAATTACCTCCCAAATGCTAAGCAGATCATGTTACCACTGCTTGTATGCTTCTTACAACGGCTTGACAACATTACATCTTTTCAGTGCAGAAAATAGAACTTTGCAAAGAAGCCACCATATGAAAACACTTAGTAATGTAAAAGTGGATAATTAGAATGTAGCCAACACAATCGCCGATAAAGATAGTCCAAAAATGTGATTGGTTAATCACATTTTGAGTTAAAGTTGACGGGGAACCTACGTTCAAAAGTGCAGAATACTAACAAATGATCCAGTTGTGAAAATAGAAATATATCGACGTCTATTTTAATGGGAGCCGAATAATAACACCCGGAAACTAGGCAATTACATTATTAAGTAATACCGATTTTAATCAATATTATATTACAGTAACTTGAGAGATTTTTTACTGTGAGAAGCGACAGCCAACATGGGTATAAAGTTTGTAAATAGTTATATTAATACATGGTTTCATTGCTTACCATTTAATACAGAGTTCATTATTAATTAATTCCAAAGAAATAAATTGTAACGTACCAGACCTGAAGTTCAGAATCCATAATTTGAGAAAAATTTGAGGTCTCAAATCTGTAATAAAAACGGAATTCTGCAAAAAAACAATGAGACAACGCAATAAGATAATTCAATTCATACATAATTGTTATTATTATTACGTTGTGTGGCCATTGATTGAATATCCTCCAGTTCTAACTCAAAATTGCAGTTTTATCTTTTGTTATATCTAGGACTAGTCAGTTTCGGTGCATTAGGGCCCACTGCTAGCATTAAAATAATTATCTCGTATACAATTCTAATGTCTTTAATTGGGAAGCAATAATTCTGAGAATGAGACCACAACCTTGTTGGGACGCACCTTGACCACTGCAAAAATATGTCATTCAAGTATAGAAGCTGGAAGCCAGAAGAGTATATTTTGTGTGAATGCAGCGTGCAGACTGATTGGCATAATTTTTATAAATAAGATTAAATAAATACCAACTCCAACATTCAAAATTAATATTTATTTATGGGACAAGTGTGTTACGTAGTAAATAAGCCACGAGAGAAATATCTTAAACCACAAGCCGTATGGCGAGTGGAGGAAGGTGTTGATTTATATTACTCTGGAGTTTTTATTTCCAAATTGTAGTAAAAAGTGAAAATAATCGAGATGGAAGAATCTTTGTGTGCCAACCGAAATTCAAGAAGCCAAAACTGCCTGTTTCAATGTGTTACCGAACAAATCAAAGAGTATCTACGAAAAGGAATTACGATCGTTTAACGCATAAACGCGAGAGAGAAGTGTCGGGTATTAATGAAAACATAATGTTAACGTATTTTCTCAGCCTTCAGAAAGCTGCGCTAGATCTTCTATGTGGACGAAATATTCAATGCTAAAAACCATGGTGGCAGTTCACAACAATGTGGATACATCGATATATAGAAAGCTGAAACCTATCTTAAAAGTGAATCCAGGACTTAGGTGAGCATTTATGTAAAAAGAAAATACGGAACATGGACGCATCACCTGAAGAGTCTGAGGGGTACCAACTTGTTACGCTCGTGTGTCAAACTTTGAACTCGAGTTGAAAAACACCGCTTTCTTCTCTAGTTGTACAAATAACTATTTCCACGCGTACAAGACTCCGTAGTAAGCAAATTTTTTGGGGCTACACTTGATACTTAATCCTGCCTCCTAAGCGAGATCCCGTGCTATTTATTTAAGGCGACAAAAATGCTACAATCGTTTCGTAAATTGTAGAATTTGTGGTCATCCTATTGCGTTTTATCTGAAGGTCGAGCTATCTGTTTCGTATTTTGATTAATTCCTTCTAAACAATGAAAACGTCAGAAACGGGACTTCTTTATAAATACGAAATATTTACGTAATTAAAATAATTACATATACGAAATGTTTAGAAAAGGGGCTGTCTCATATAGTACGGGACGAATGATTGCCTTATCCAGGACGTAAAAAGCGAAAATGGCAAGGATGTTTGACAAGCAGCAAATCAAAGAATTTTTTCTAAAAGCTCCTGATGATCAATATTTAATGGCAAAGGTATTTGATGAAACACCTAAAAATTTTTTTCGTCGCCAAATATGATAGCTCATGAAGCATTACACTTAATTTGGGTTATTTTCAGACAGCGTTACTAATAGGACTTTTGGAGCCTGTCAAGAACTAACATGACGATTGACGACATTCAAGGCAAAAACCCTTGCTTGTTTGTTGCAATCTCGGACTCAAAAACTAATAAACCATGGAGTTTCAGTGGAAGGATCTTCTGTTAACGGTAGTGGAGTGTGTAAAAAGTACATGTCCCTACAATCCACTCATGTTCAGCATCATAGATTTTTTTTTAAGTACAGGGGTAGTAAATATACAGTGCAGCTTGTTGGCATTAACACCCTATTGAAGATACCTTCACTTTAAAATTACCAGAAGTAGTCTTATACAGGATATTCGTTGACGTTCTTCTGCTACGCTTTTAGTAAATCACAGGTGGTGACATGTCACTGAAAAGCCACGTTGAATGGCATTCTAATTCAGTGGCCGAAGGATCGAGTTCTAACATTTCTGCTAAAACATGTCGGAATACAATCTTAAATGTAGTCGTTCATCCTCATTTAATTTTCAAATTAATATTAATACCAATAAGGACTAATTATTGTAATAAATATTTGTCAATATAAATTTATCCAACACCTTTCCTATTTCATTGACAGCTCTGACGTTTCTACTCAACAAATTAATTTGATTGACAACGTGGAAATGAGGTGTTATAAATTATAACTTTACTTCAATACATGTGATGGACCAAGAAAATCAGATGAAAAAAGGAATATAATAATAAAAATTAGACAATCAAATGTTACAACATATGTATTTTTACAATTACTTATTTTAGTGCTTGTACATATAAATAATAAAATATGGCTAAAAATGGTGTATTATATTTAATGTCATATTCCAGGCAATTAGTCATTACCATGTGAAGAATCATTACTCACTACCTTTTAGATGTTAACAATTTTCTATGAGCTTGTATATACCCTTCCTTAGTCCGCAGCACCTACAAAAAATATTTAATTATAGTTCATGATTGTATAAGGCAATATAAGCCTACATCCCAATCATCCATAGTAATGGATGAAATCATTTGTACATTTTTTCCACCCCCAGATCTAAATTCTTTTAAATGTCGTTTTCGCATTGGTTTAATTGTCGCAACATCATTCTCTACAATAAATGCACTATTAATAAAATAGCAATTTAACTATTTATATTACCATACCAACTTCTAACTTTGCTTTACCATCTCTTATAAGAAAAGAAGTATAAAATATATTTTCGACTGTTCCACCAAACTCTTCTGAATCTATAACGAAGTCTAAATATGGTATAGGACAACTGTTATTTTTTTCATATTCCACTGATAGGACATTTCCTATGAAAGTAACAGTGTCATCTATCCCCTCTTCTTCTTTCTGTAAATTATGAACTCTTTGTAATTGTACTTTCTGTACATTTTCCTGAGCATCACGTTTATTTCGTTCCTTCCTTTGCTGGGGTTCTGGCAGTTTTGTGGGGTCAAATGTACCATATAAAAATGAGTAGTTAGATAACGTAGGTACAAGTTTACGAGCATCCTCTAAAATTTTGAACCAATCTGATGATTTCAAATTTTCACTTTCTTTAATATTCTCTATCTATTGAAAAATTTAGATAAAAATTGTCAAGAGAAATGCTTATTTTCATACCATTTTTGTTGTAAATTCAGCTGGCTCATATGTAGATGTAAAAATATCAACATTTTCTATACACTTTACTAAAATACTGCTCGCAGTAGATAATACAACATGCTCCAACAATGTTTCATCAGAAAATTCAACTCTATCAACAAATGCACATTGATTATCAATTTCATTCACCTCTTTTAATACATTTCCTAATTCTTTTATCACATTAAGACAAGCATCCTCCTCCTCTAAAGATAAAACCTAATTTTGATGAATAATGATAATAAATCACATACCTAATCCTTCAATTCTATTTAATAAATTCCTGTAACATTGTTTTCTCTTATATGATTTTTTTGAGTTATTATTTTCTTGGTCAACCTCCATTTATTAATAAATAAATAAATAGATATCAATTATCTGTATAAATAAGTAAAACTATCTTTTATATTACTACTTTAAAAGTTTACTATTACTAAATTGAGCGGGTTTTGAGGTTATGTATGTCTAACAGTGTCATCCAGTGTTGCTAAAACTTATTTTCAATAAAACCTCATGGAAAGGAAAAAATCGTTAAAATTGTGAGGTTTTCAACTAGCGAAAAATTTAGCGTGGTGTTGGTGATTCATTATTTGATTTGCAAGGTGCAAATGTGATATTGTATATATGCAACATCCTACAGTTAAACTCCAAAAAGCTATAGTTTTCGTCAAACCTTACATACAAATATACAGTTTAACAGTTTTTCACATATCAAAAGGCCAAGCATTCTGCAAAGTCTTATATTTAGTCGTTCTTTTTCTTTCTGTGATTGCTTGGGTGAGATATACATATGATACATGTGATATTGACTAAACTTACTTTTATCCACATCGGAGCATTTCTGTACTTCAAAGCTATTTGAAAAATAAGTGAAAGTTAACAATATACAATAGTAAAAAATTTGGCATCATCGCATCTTTTTAAAAAACAGTGCAGTAATTCTGTAGTTAGTTTTGAACTTAGTAGACTAGGTGAATACACTTGTAAACCTACAACCCTTGTGTCATGGAAATTATGCCAAACCAAACACTAAAATTCTTATGTTGAAGGAACCACCCTTGGTTTCATGCTAATTTTCTAAGTATGCTAAGTGGTCTAAAATTATTGTTGTACACAAAACGGGTGTCTGTTTATGAGAAACGGCTACCTGTTTACTAATAACTGGCACCTATTTGTGTAAAACGGGTACCTGCTTGAGTATACCGATAACTGTTCTATTCGTAGGTTGTTTTGTCCAAAACCATCGTTATATCCTTATCGCCATTGAAAGAAGTGTACATGGTTTAAACTATGCCACTGTCAAGATATACTCAAGTCTAGTGGTGGTGGGGGTAAATATAACTGCCAAAATTTTCCGAGCTAGGATTCTCACCTTAAGTAGTCATTTTCCTATATGATTGTAGGTCGATTATAATAGTTATGTACATCCTGCGCCAAGATGTGGCGTTACACCAATCAGTGACGTGAGCGAGCACTTAACCCCTCCACCCGAAGTTTGCTGTTGGAGGACCAATGGGAGAAGAGGACGTGGCTCCTCGTACCGGAAGAAGCAATGACGTCAAGCCAATGGGATGGCGGACGAGCCCCGCCCCTTGTTGAGTTCAAGAAGGGGTGGCCCATTAGCTGGCCAATGAGAGACGTGGCGAACATGATGGCATGCTTCAGCGGCCTCTGGAGTCTTCTGTTGATGGCTTCTTTGGATATCTCCAGCGGTTTCGGGTAGGTTGTTCAAGGCTGTTTTCTGCGCTTCTGGTGGGTTGGTTTCCCACTCCCACTCTCTCTCTCACTCTCTCCCTCTAACCCCTCTCCCACTCACTCTCACTCTCACTCTCACTCTCACTCTCACTTTCACTATCACTCTCACTCTCCCTCTCCCTCACTCTCACTCTCACTTTCACCCTCTCCCCCCTCTCTCTCCCTCTCTAATACTTTTTTATATAATTTTAAAATAAAAAAAATATATAATAACCAGTGGCGCACCGTTTTTAGGGTATAAAATTGTCCATTTTTTAGTTTATCAACCAGTTTTTTTTAAGTCGGGTATTGAGGGTGTTTAAGAGCTCTAAGAATAAATCATTTGTCAAAATTAAAAAATTCAAAATGGCGGATCAAAAATGGGGGACTATCGTATTTAAAATTCAATATGACTAAAATTCAGGTATTGTGGACTAATGAACAATTTTACAACTTTGTTAATTTGCAAAACATTATCTAAATAAAAAATTTTTAAAATCTGCTAGTGGCGCACTGTTTAATGGCGCAAAATTTTTTGAAAGTTGGGTATTGGGGGTTTTTAAGATCGTTAAGAATAAATCATTTGTCAAAATTAAAAAATTCAAAATGGCGAATCAAAAATGGGGGATTATCGTATTTAAAATTGGATATGACTAAAATTCAGGTATTGTGGGCTAACGGACAATTTTGCAACTTTGTTCATTTTTAAATATTATCTAAATAAAAAATTTTTTAAAACTGTTAGTGGCGTACTGTTTTTATGGCACAAAATTTTTTGAAAGTTGGGTATCAAAAATGTGGAATTATCGTGTTTAAATACCGATAGGGCTCAAATTCAGGTATTGTGGACTTTGCAGTTATTTATTTACACATATGAAAAAGCATTATGGCAGATAATATTAAAAAATTACAGGAAATGTTATTTGTTGTTTTAAACGTCGGCGACGGTTTGTCGCTGGTTATGATAAGCATTTAGTTTATCAGACAAAGGGTTTAGGTTGTATAGTACGTTATTTTAGGGTCGATTTTTCTAAATTATCAGTTGACGAAACACGTCATATTACAGATGTTTTTCTCAAGTGCAGTTTAAGTATTTGACGTAATTTCCGACAGTGCGTGTCGTTTCTACTATGATAATTTAAATTAATGTTTTTTATGATTGGTTGTTTTTCGTGATATTTTATGATGGCTGAATCTGAAGGATGTTGAAGTCGGTTTTGATAGAGATGAAGGTATAGGCTCAGGTTTAGTTGTTTTGGGGCTTCGCAATGTACGCGAAAGGATTTGATGGTGCAGGGTGGAATTTAGTTACCCCATACCGAGCGTGTATCGAACGTTTCTGTGGGAAGATTTTCCCGTTACCATGGTTTTTTGAAGATTCACACACCCCGGGAGGATTATATCGTTTGTATGCCGCTCGTCAGTGGTATCAATTTCGGGTCATAAATTGGTTCTAGTGTTTTTATTAAGTGCTGAGCCGTAATTCTATTGAACTATTGCTTTTTTCGCAATTTGCTTTATATGGATTTCTTGTAATAAGTTCCTAGTTATATGGCAGCTTTTGTGTACATAGCCAACCCCTTAACGAACAATAAACCGCTTTATAAGTTCGTGTAAATACAAATTTTGGTTAATAAGTTTATGTTAATTAATTATAGGATAAAGTACGAAGTGTAAATATAAAGTTCATATGCTAACATAGAAGCCAGATGTACCATAGTTAATCATTTTGCTTTGGTCTAAATAACGTTCATTAATCAACTCGCGAGACTTGCGATTTGAAAAGCTGTCGAAGGTGATTTACGATATTGGAGAACCTGAAGGTGATCCTTTACCGAACCAGTACCAACAGGGTGATCCGCAGGTAACTTACCGTTATTGCAATATAAACGATCGTGATTGCTTATTTAGTTGTGACGTGTTTTCGTTTTAAATCGAATAATTAATTACCGTTTTGACCAGTTATTTTTGGTTATTTGAGCCAATAGTTTTTACGTTGAAGTTTGTCGAAATGTTTAGTGAATTGGAGTTTTATTGTCGCCATTTGGCGAATTTTGGATGAAGCTTCAGATTTTATTGAAGTTTAGGTGAACTTTGCGTAGAATTTTGGTAGAGGAGGGTGTTTTATTTTGAGTGAACATTATGGTTTCTTGTTAGACCATTACTAAGATCTAATTCATGATGTTTTCCCGCTATAAATGTATCTAACACGTGGCACCTTTGTGACATTTTTCTCAATTTTGACGCTATGGAGTTGTGACGAGTGCCCTTTTGGAGCGTTAAGTAAGAACCCTTCCCACACCACTGAGCTATGTCCGTTGCCTGTACATTACTTTTAAGATCTGAAGCTCTAATGAGCGTTTCGTCCGTAACAATCTTACCTTTTACATAATGTGGTTCTATTTTTAGATTTCGAGAATTATATGTATAAGGCTAATCTACATTATAACCAAATGCTGCCGGTATTATGTGTACTTAGTTAAAATGTTAATTTTAACCTACATTTAGATAATTGTCATGTATCGATAATTTTATCAAGATTCGGCGATAAATTTCGAATTTCTAAATTATTTGTTAGTACCGAACATTTTGAATGGGGTATAAATTTTCGTAATGGGGAGTAATAACGCATTAATGATGGGAGAATCTTTTCGATTGTAACGTTTTCTTTTATCGTTTACCTAATTTCAAGGTTTACGAATGTTTTTTTTATTTTTAAAAAGGAAAATGTGATTTAGATTTTGGTATCGATATTTAGGGAAGCCCCTCTTACTAGAATTTTGAAAGAAAACATTCATTAGTGTATTTGTATATCGGGATAGTTTTGTTTAAATAAATGCTTTCGCATTTTAATTTGGTTAAATCAAGTTGGGATTGCGCCATATAAAAAATTTAATTAAAGAACGTATTCAGATGTTACATTGTAAGGTACATCTTTTGCAAAAGTACTAGTTAGCCGCCAGATAGGCATCATTCCGATTGATAAGAGTGTGGATTTAATAAGGAAATTGACTTTAGGTACATAGCATTAAGGGCTATTTTTGAATGAAAATTCCAGTTCATTAAATATCCAATTTCTCAGATAAGATTTCGAGTAGAAACGGACTTGCTAATAAAGCAATCTCTCCCGGCGTTTTTTTTCGAATTTAGGCTTTGTGTATGCGCGGAGCGGTATTTTTAAGTTTTTTGGGCAAATTAGAGTGGAGGTGGTTAAAAAACCAATGTGGAGGATAATGAATAATTATGGTCAGTCTAGTTAGGAATGTAGTACTAGATTCACGTCTCACGGCGGTTGCGATGTATGGAGAAGGGGTTTTTTGGAATTAGTTATGAAGTCGAAGTTGTATCGAACTACCGTTGAAGTATGCTCCGCTTTCGCTGATTCGGATAATATATGGGTTTACCACATCTTCGATATATTTTATCATTGCGTTTGTCTGTGAAGACAAATTTGGGCCTAGAAGTAGCTCTAGTGTTTGTTTTATAGTGCTCGGCTTCGTTCTGTGGTACCGTGTTTTCGTATCTTGTTGTTGCGGATCAAAGTAACGAGTTCCTATTTAAGTTTTTATGATAGTGCTGCGTACATATCAATAGCCTGCCAAATGAATAGAATAAACTTGCTGTACATAAATCGCTTATTTAATAGCGTATAATCATTAATATCGTTTAAGAAATTTGCAATTATATCAACCAAGTGGAAACGAAATCACACAGTTTGTTTTGAAGTAATTAACTGTCGTACCCGCCCGGTTTTCTTTGAAAGAGATTCAATTAACAATGAAAATGAAAAATGCATAAAATGTGTTTTCTGTGTGGTAATCATCCACTGAAATACAACGATGTTTATTTTTATAGGCATTCACAAAGGATAAACAAAACTCATTTAGTTAGGTTGGGTTTATCTACAACATTCACTTAGTTCTGGAACTACGAAAAATGTATTCTTTTTGCCGATATATTTTCTTGAGAAAGCAAACCCAGGTACACTGAATTTCGTCTTTTTTGACTGACCATTTCCAGTATTTGTTGCCCTTTTCCATACAATTCACCACAGGGCCATCAATTATAATTATAATCCCAGGGTATTTCTCATTATTGCAAAGTACAACAACGAAATCGTTAGCAGAGCATGTATCTTTAATATTATTTTCAACAATCGTGTCAGACTCTTCTAAATCTGAAATCGATTCAGAAACGGTAGCTGAATCTAATACCATCTTTGCATCATCCACATCAGCACTGCTTGAGAAAGATTTTTGGGTGCAAGCTGTGGTTTTCTTGCTTTCTTTTCATTTTTTTTAAACCCGACATCAATTTTTTTCTCGATTCGGCTTAATAACATTTAATAGCGCTTTAACAAAGCTGGTAGCTTTTTTTTCGGAATGGTTGGGACTTTGAAACCCTTTGAAGAGTCCCTCCATATAGAACGCCAAGCTTTCAATGGGCAAAAAACTGGCATCCAAGCGCTGTAGAAGGTGGGTTGCCTTATGCGAAAAGCACTTGGGTGGGTCTTTGCATATTTTTAAAACCTCCATACTAATATGTGAGGATAAGCTTTCACCGAAAGAGCAATCGGCGCTTCAAAGTGTTCGGAAGAAACAGAGTTTTGAACCAGTCTTCAAAGACGACCTCATCGAACTACCCATTTTTTGTTCGATTGTATCTCGCCCCTTGGGGACCATTATCAACTCAAGATGACCACATATGTTCAGCTTTAAAAACTACGTAAGGCGGTAACAAAATACCTGCTTCATTGCAGTTTTACTGTGCAGATACGGTCTAAATACTTTGATCCGCGCGTGCATATTGCCGGTTTGTTACCTTGGTTATCCGTAACGTTTTTCTTATCGTAGTACCAAAAATTTTCTGGAGGGATAGCTAGAAACATAATAATTAAAAAAAAACAAAATAGGAAAATGGAAGACTTACCTGCTAGCAGCAATTTACAGTGGGGTGATTTGTATTTAATTTATTAAGTAGGTAAGATTGGAGACTTTTGGGACACACCACATTTCCAAGGCCCCACATTTCCAAGGTTGCCACAAAAACCGGTTTCCCACCGTCCCAAGGTCAAAAAAGCGCAATGTGTGACCTAATTACATATCATTACCACAAACCCACGGTCACAAACCCCGATTTCCTGTTCCACTACTACAAGGCCATCACTGAGACATATCATTACCACAAAACCAGGGTCACAAACACCGCTTTCCTGTTCCACAACTACAAGGCTATCCGTGAGACCTATTCGTGTTCCACTATTACAAGGTCATCCGTGCGACAAAACCACGCTTTCCTGTTTCACAATTACAAGGCCATCACTGTGACCTAACGCATTCGCGTTCCACTATTACAAGGTTACCAGTCTGAGCACGATCGCACAATAACAACACCCAAATGCTACTCTAGCCCACTTGTATGTTTTTGCTCACTTTTTTTTTGCTCACCCTCACTTGTTACCAAAATAAAAGAAAACGATATGTTAATATATTTAATTGATTTAGACAGACATGTACTAATTTATTACTCAGATATATGATTTTCTTTAGGAATAAAACATTTTGATTTAGTACAAGTGCAGAAGGTCCCCTCCACTTCCGTTTCAGTACATCTGCGCGGACGTGGTGCGAGGAGCTGAGCATACGTGCAATGTGGTGCCCATCGTAGATGTTCCTGTAACGGATTGACATCTGGCTGCCATCGGTTTATTCTAACCCACACATGAAACATTCAACCGTATCGTCTGAAGATGTGGAAATGAATCCTGCTGCAGCAAGCGATGAGGGTGAGTGAACTCCAGACCATGTTCGATACGTTAGTAAGCGTTTATCGAAACAGTTGTAATACTGAGGATAATAAAAGTTTGGGTCACACATGTTAACATCAGCGAAAACAGTATGATACTGACAGTAAATAATGTATTCTATACAATATATACAACATATATACAACATATATACAACAGATATACAATATGTACAATATGTACAATAAATAAAAATAGATACAGTAAAAAAGACTACTCGGCTACGTAGCACACCTCATCACACAGTATACATGAGTCATCATCGTACACATCGTATAACTGTGTGAGAGGCGCCCTACACGACGAGCACCAATAATATTCGTACGACAGGTGGTACCGCGCAGTCCAGCGCTCCATATGCATATGATGGTCCACTACGCGGTAATCTCCTGGTTTCAATCGGGCGAAACAGCAATGACACAAATTCATGAAGTCCACCAGATGGTATCGAACATATATTGATACAATGTGGGCATATGCTGTTACACGGCTTGCCGCAAAGTGCTCGCGTATTACCTTGCTCATTTCGGTATACCACGCTGAATTCCACTGAACCAGTTCATAATTATTTCGTAGCACTTTGGTTATGGAAGCCGGTAGTATTCCTTCCTTTTCAAAATTTACCCAGTTCGGAATTAATTGACATGTCCGTCGCGTACTAAGTTGAAATAGGGTTTGTGGTTGGTACACTGCAGGAGTCTTCCAATCGTCTTGCACTGGAGTAACTGACATAGTGAAGATCGGTAACTATGGTATATGTAAAAACCCCTCCCTTTAAGTATACGAATAATACTGAGTGGGGATATGTAACCTTGTGTGATGACCTTGCTGTGGCAAAGTGGAATAACCTTGGGAATAAGTATGCCTAGAAATCCTTGAAGTAGTGGAACGAAAAGAAAACCTTGAAAAGGTGTAACCGACAAGACCGCTAAAGCAATGTGTGGTATAATCGTGAAGGTCACGTAAGTAGCCTTGAGGAGGGTACATAGTGGGGAGAGTGTCATATATAAAAGAGAGGGAATGTATGTAAAGTCAGTATCGTATATAATGGATAACATCGTACGTCAAGCCATAGAAAAGGCGAAGATTCTCGGTGCTATAAGTTCAAGTAAATATTGCGATATTTTGCTTAATAATGTGCATTATTTCTTAAATAAAAGTAAAACAAAGTTTGTTAGTGTCGGTCTATCACCCAAATTTGGATTTGAGCCAGTCGTAAAACTAGGTGGAACGAAGAGTGGTGGAGTGGTGTTTGACAAGCAGGAATGGCGTATACTTATGGATAATCAAGGGTGATTACTAATTATTTCTACAGTCCTGAAGGAACATGGCTACCTACCAAACTGGGATCGAAGACTGTCTCGTACGAAAATATTAACAAGAAAAAATTATACGCCTCTGTGATAGTGACGAAATTGATGTTTATTTAGGATGGGAGTCTATAGAACAGTTATGGAAGCTTTTGAAGATAATGTATTACCGATTGGAGTTGGCAGATACCGTGAACTTTCCAGAGTTTTATAAAAACCTAATACAGTCGACAGCGACAATTCCTGAATGTAACATTCACCAAGTTATAGGTCCATTGCGTGATGTATTTGAGATCAACATAGCCTGCCTTCTGGAAATGGAAGTATTTGCCAAGGAGAAACTATATATGGATATGGATCTTGCCAATCCTATAACTCAAAGGGGGGGGGTAACGTGCTTGTAGTCAATAGTGGATAGTATTAGATGTTAGTCAATATGTGGATGTGTTATAGTGCGGAGTCGTGGCCTAAAGCTGTAGATTGTGTTAGTGCAGTCCAAAGACTAATATGCCAGTTACAATCATTAGAATTCGATGCTGATCATGAAAAAGTGTATGCAATGGGTAGATTTAGTGATGACTATTTAAATAATCTAGTTAATAAGTATGGGGGAGGAATACGCCTTTGTGAAAAATACTTAACATCGCATGTAGGTGATATAGAGTGTATTTGTTGTATAAAGCGATTAATAGAAGACCTTAAAGAAATATCATTGGAGCAATTTATACACGAAATAGAAAGATATTTACCGAATTTTGAGTCATCAGATGACGACTCACCCAGTGAAGAAGGTGCGCATTAATGAGTCCAAAACGTAGTTCACTACATAGTAGTATGGGAGTTGGCTTACAGGCATGCGCGAAAAGGAGAATGGGAACAATTAGCTAGAGATTCTGCACGATTTAAAAAAAGAATAGGCGACTGTGATAATATAATTTCACCAATTCTCGAAAAACAGCATCGTGAGTGTGTGTTTGTCAGACGCTTTAGTAGTATGTAGTGATGTATATGTATAGGATAGTAGTAATAAAAAAAGTAAAAAAAGATCTGTTTATTGCATATTAATATTACAGTATATATAATTAAGGTTAATTAGCGTATTACACAATGTCTTTGGTAGAAATCCATGAGTTGTGAGAAGTATCAAAACCCAACCACTTAACGAGAGCTTTATTCCCTTGACGTCGGATGACACGTTCAACTAGATGAATGTCTGGATGTTTAACACTTTGTAGTTCGGGCTCATAGAACCGACCTTGAATCTCTTCATCTCGACTATCACGTAATGTGTAGGTGAGTGGGCTTGAACGTTTAACTGTTGATATTCGAAAGACTTCGTAACTCCAATTAGGTGTGTACCCCTTAGAGAATATACTCCTATGTTTGCTAATGCGTACGTGTTCCCCCACTTTAAATTTAGGTGTTTTACGGTCAAGAACTTTCTGACATTTTATAATCGGTAACAATTTGAGGCAAGATTGATAGCCACTTATATGATCCTTGCATGCTGAATGTTTTCCACATTATTGCTTTAAGGGTACGATTGACACGTTCGACTATGCTACTTTTCAAGGTGGAATAACTACTGTAATGATTGATATTGAATTTTTTCATTACTTTTTTAAATTCTGCATTATAAAACTCCGTTCCCATATCAGTTTGTATATGCGTAGGCATCTTTTGCAATCCAGATAGCAGTTTATCCATTACCTCCGCAACTAGTTTACCATTCTTGCGTTTGATGGGGAAAGCCCAAACATATTTAGAGAAGGCATTAATTATTACTAAAATATATCGAAATCCTTTATTCACATGAGCATAAGGTATCATTTCCACTAAATCAGCTTGAAAGAGATCATTTAAACCTTTTAGTACTACACAACGTCGCGGAAAATTTCTTCTTGCAGGTTTGTGCAGTTCTTCAACAACATCGGCTTTACTCATTTTTTACTTTGGATTGTAGTACAATCTCTAGGATGAATAATTGTTCTTTGTCGAAATTGATATCTTTTGGAATTATAGGTTGAATCACACCTTGCTTACGAATAGTTTTATTGTTTAGAAACAGCGGTGCCGTATATACTACAGTATCCACTCGAAGATGAATATCTCGAGGTGACCACTTACAGTACAATATTTTTCCCTCTGTAGGAAATAAATATCTACCATTCATACCCAATGGAATATCTACTGTTGTCTGTTGCAAGACACCTTGCAAGGTAAAATAAGTTTCGTAATATAAATCACTTTGCTTCGTAGCATCACTGCGATGATCAGTAATATGTTTTCCAAATTTATCAACTGTCATTTGATGATGAAGATGACCGCCAAATTTGTCTATTGGCATCACTGGTGGACGTATAGTAGTATCTGTAGTGATAGTCGTAGTAACAATGAAAGGAAATGACTATAGTGGTAGATTTATAACAAGTTCTGTTACTTTATTACTTTTGCGTTACGTAGTTCATCAATTATATATATATATATATATATATATATATATATATATATTTCGTTATGATTGCTAGTATTTCCTGCCGACATTGATCCTAATAATTCCCTTAACCAATCGACTAACTTATTCGGATTATTCCACGGTACAAATTCAATAGCTTTGTTATTGTATCGCAATAGTTGCATGCCACCACCTCTTTTGGAGATAGAAGTTGTTCGAGATCTTGTGGTTGGAGGTGCAATAGACGATGTAGCTGACCGTTTTCTAGGCTGAAGTAATGGTTTAATGATTTCAAGGTACTTCTTACTATTAGTTCCTCGGATTTGATCATCAGGGTTATAATTACGTCGGGCAGCATGCGTACGACGCAAAATGTCATTGTAGTCTGTAGATCCTCTTTTTGTATCCGTAGGAACTTTTTAAAAGTAGTTCATATAATCCCGGTGTTCCTCATAATCTAGGGATGATCCATCGGGAAGAGCGATTCGCAAATTTTCTCCAACAAAATCTAGTTCAGCATCGCCTATAAAAAATTTCTCTTCTTCAGGAATAAAATGCACACCGTACGTTAAGTCATATTCATCTTCGGTATCTCTAAAGATACCTTCGACGTAGTATTTCGCTAATCCTTGGTATTGATTAAGATACTCTTCAAAGGCGGGTTGAGATCCAGCAGCTAGTAGTTCCGATTTCAATTGTTGTAAAGTAGGAATTTCCACCTCGTCGTCATGTGTGTCATCAGCAATTACAGATTCCTGTACAGGTGTGGGAATGGTGTCAGGAACAATAGTACGCGGCTCCTTACGTATTCTAGAGGATTTCGGTGTATAATGTAAAAATACTTCATTTTCATGTGCAATGGACTCCTTTTTCCGACTTCTGGCGTAAGGGGTTCAGCTTTGATGAGAGAACCATCATTTTAGTAATTAATTGTTTTAATGGTTGTGTAATAGGTTTAAAGTGTGCCTCCATTGCACGTTCTGTAAGTGCAGTATCTTCTTTCAAACTAGCATATTTCTGTTGCACACTCTTGCGAGCACGCAAAATGTCTTGTACTAAGCGCTCCTCCATTACGACTGTACGTTGACAGTCCTAGTAGATTATTTATACTGCAATGAAACAGTCAAATCTCTTACGGTAACGACCGTTATTAACATCACTTTCTTTATCAATCACAAGAAATCCGAATTTATCACGCCAGCAACAGCAACACAAGTCTTTAAATCTATCAAATGACATATCAACATTAACGTGATCATCATACACATGCTTGAGATTAGTGTGATCTTGTTGAAAATAACAAGTAAATTCGCATTATCACGTATAAGCTGTTTTGGAATTGAAGAATACGTTTGACACAGATAGAAACAATCATTATTTCGATGTCTGCCAAAACAAAAATGATCTCTAATTTCATTTTGTTTATGACATGCTACATCATCAAAAATCATTATTGAATTTTACGGGACTCACTAGGAGGTATAACATCACTATTATCACTGTATTCGAAATACCTAATTTCCTTTATGGGTGCCAGTAACTCCGCAGGTACTGGTATTTAGGTTGATATAATGATTTGCAATATATATAGACATTTTCAAAACGTAAACCATTTGGATGTTCTAATAAGCTAATCATAACATTGGTTTTTCCACAGCCGTATGGTCCGACGATTATACCTCGTTTACATCCCCCTTTTAGTAAACCGCGGTGTTTAGAATACTGCTCCTTGTTAGGAGTAATGTCTAATTTTGATAGTTAATTCTGTATCTTGCGGAATGAACCGGATGTCACCATTATGGTACTAAACCACGACTTGTATGACGCTTCTATATATATATATATATATATATATATATATATATATATATAGACACCACGTGCAGAAAGTAATTTAGTAGTGAAGTGACAGTCAGTGTGGTATGAAGTATACATCTCAGCGTCAGAGGAAAAAAAGGTTCAGGATTAATTAATACTTTAATAAATAAATTACCCGTGGAGTTGCATATACCCGGATATCGATATTGTGGGCCAGGCACCCGTTTACAAAACGATTAGCTCGTGGCGACAAAGGTATTAACGCATTGGACGAAGCGTGTAAAGAACACGATATTGCATACTCCCAGTCAAACGATCTAGGACAACGACACATTGCCGATAAAACTTTACAACAAAAAGCTTGGAATAGATTTCGTTCTACCGACGGTACCTTTGGAGAAAGGGCAGCTGCATTAACCATAGCTGGTATAATGAAAGGAAAACGGACAATGGGAATGGGTGGCAAATCAAGGAAAGGACAAAATAAATTGGGAATGGGAAACAAATCACGACGAAGGAAGCATTCTCGCAGAGCAATTTCGTTTAACAAAGCAGTCCTTCTAGCCCGACGTCGTGTTGGTGGTAAACTTCGATCATCTTTAAAATCCACAATACAGCAAGCCTTGAGCGCTCTAAAACACAAAAAAATTCTGTCACCCAAGAGCAGAATATTGCCAATACCAAAACGTGGGGGATTCATACCTCTTATTCCCTCTTTGCAGCATTAGGAGCTTTAGGGTCTCTAGGTGGCGGTGCTGCGGCAGTCGCAAAAGCGGTAACTGACGCAAAAGCTGCGACAAAAACGTTAGACGAAACCAAACGACACAACCAAGCAATGGAAGCAGCTGCATTAGGAAAAGGTTTATACATAAAGCCATATAAACGAGGTTAGGCATATATTTACAACCGTATTCAAAAACTCCCACTGAAGCTACCACGTCACGCCTTAAGTAATGTTGAGCTATCAAAATTTGTGGAGCAATTACAGATTCCCTATTTTAGAGGGATATATATGCGAGATAACTTACCTACACGAATCCATGCGAATGAATGTGGTATTTGAATCTGGATGATCAAAATAACAAGGGTACACACTGGACAGCTTACATTAAGCGTAACAGGCATATTACATATTTTGATAGCATAGGACATATTAAACCACCCTTTGAATTACTCCACTATTTTAAAAGTGATGGTAGCAGAAACACAATTGAGTATAACTTTACCAAGGTTCAAGATTTTGACACATACAACTGTGGTCATCTAGTCTTACGATTTTTATACGACTACTCGTTCTGATTGTCAGTAGTTGTTACGTGATCGTGATGTCGTACACATTTACCTTCACCGGTAAAAGCAGTATCCTGCAAGCCACATTTAATCCACCGATTTTTCTTGATAATGAGTCGGAATATGTAATGGGGTTAACTAGTTTTGAATCGTTCAATACTATACAAAACGTTACTTCAAAGAACAACATGCTCATATTTGGAAGAGATAAAATTACAATACCGCCAGGAACATACGAAATCGCAGATGTGAATAAATATATTAATGACTCAGTGAAAACGATAAGGGGTATATTGATTTACGAGCAAATAATAATACTATGAAAGCAACCATGAAAGCAACCCATAACATTAGTTTCAATGTAGTCCATTCGATAGGGCCTATGCTGGGCTTTAATAAAACTGCTGTTTACCAAGCTAAAAAAGTGTACACCTCTGAGAACCCTATTAACATCATCAAAATTAACTCATTAATTATCGAGTGCAATATAACAAGTGGTAGTTTTAAAAATGGTGAGTCATCACACATAATTCATCAATTCTTTCCCAGTGTACCAGCGGGATATAAAATAATCGAATCACCTCAACATGTTATCTACTTACCTATAAATACATCTACCATTTCAACAATAACACTTAAAATAGTAGACCAAGACGGAGATCTCGTCAATTTTAACGGAGAAGTCATAACGATAGGACTACATTTAAAGAAAATATGGTGACGCGGTATAATACATGTGCATGTAACCAGTGCAAAACAAACTATAAAAGAGTGAAGTGTGGAAAGGGTACAGTCAGTAAGCGTTCAGCGACCAAAGCGTTGACAGCGCAGAACAAAGCATTCTTGGAGAGTCTTGGGTTTACAGTACTACAATGAGTGTATTAAACGTTAATGAAAAAGTTGTCGTTGATAATGCTATCGTTAATTCCGAACTGCACACCCATCACCATATACTACGATTTGGAAACAATGATGAAATCAGGATACCCATTCAGGAAGACATGTGCACTTTACCATCCGAAAGCTATGTGTACATAGAGGGACGATTATTACGTCAGGATGGTACTGTCTCTAACACCGCAAGGTTCGTTAATAACGGTATCGCATTTTTATTCAGTGAAATTAGATATGAAATGAATGGAATAGTGGTAGATTCCGTAACGAAAGTGGGATTAACGTCGACAATGAAAGGATTGGTATCATTGACGTCCAATGATCTCGCCCGGCATGAAAATGCAGGTTGGTTTCCTACTGCAAACAGTACACTAACAAATGCTCAAGGATACTTTAATGTTTGTATACCTTTGCGAATGCTACTTGGCTTTGCCGAAGATTACAATAAAGTGATTTTGAACATTAGACAAGAACTGGTATTAATTCGTAGTAACATTGATACCGATGCAGTAATTTCAACTGTAGAAGAAGCATTAAAAGTTAACATAGATAAGATATATTGGAAAGTTCCACACATCATTCCAGCATTAGCAGAGGATTGGCGTTAACGAAATACATTGATAAAAATGTAAATACGCCAGTAGCATTTAGAAGTTGGGAAACCCACATATATCCCGCCATTCCAGCAACAGATAAGCATACATGGGCAATCAAAACATCTACTAGTATAGAAACACCTAGATACATTATTATAGGATTTCAAACTGGGCGAGAGAATAATGTTATGCAAGATACAGCAGATTCGATAAATGTGCACTAAATAATATTCGCGTGTTCCTCAACACCGACCGTTATCCGTATGACAATCTCAACGTTAATTATGATAACAATTGCTTTGCTACGTTATATGAAATGTTTGCTAAATTCCAAATGTCGTATTATCAAAGAGATGGGCAACCATTACTCACCCCTACGCAATTTACACAGCTGCACCGTTGATTGTCGTAGATTGCTCAAATCAAAAAGCATTACACTCTAAAGCAGTAGTTCTTCGTGTGGAGTTTGAAACAGCGGCAAACATACCTGCAAATACGACAGCATACTGTGTTATACTCCACGATCGTTTAGTTACATACAACGCGTTAACCAAAGCAGTACGACAGTTGTAATACAATGTCCGTCATAATCGATGTACAAGGGTTTAAAATTTCAAAAGCTTTTATACCAAAAGAACTCGCCATTTATAATGGGAAACAAATTGCCCATTTTATTTTTAAATCACCGTATCCCTGGCATACATTGGATGCAGAGAGTCGTCGTCAAGCTACTTGGTTAATGCAAAACCAGCACTGTATTAAATGGGAAGAAGGGTATACACCACCACACCACTTTCGAAGAATACTCGAGAGATTGATTCAGCCAACAGATTCTGTCTATGTCAAGGGCAGAGAGAAAGCAGATTACATCAGAAAATTTGTGACCCAGCCTGTTATTGAACTTGAGGAAAGTCCACCTCTTCCTGCTATGCAACCCGTTTGTTACTTTCATTGTAAATCATTATGTCACTGCGCTTTGAGTCGGTATATCATTTATATAATATATATATATATATATATATATATATATATATATATATATATATATATATAATGCAATAAGTCTTGTAAAATTTTTTAATAAAAAATAGTAAATAATCATTCTCGTATTTTTTTATTTATATATAGTATTTGTATAGCATATATTCTCTTAATAACGAATTAGTACATAATATTAATATATGTTAAACAACTAAAGGAATAATACAAATTATTATTAATATAAGTTTCATTATGGAGAGAATATAGGAAAGAAACTAGCAAGTGTCAGTACCCAAACTATTCTTCTTCCGGTTAATATAAATTCATTTGCTTAGCAACCTGCAATAGTTCGCTCAACGGATCAGCATTCTCCAATTCCGGTATTCGCCAATGCCCCCACGCCAATGTGGAACACGTATCACGTAGTCGATATCGTTTGTCATCCTGGGACCTAAAGGCAATTTTGTTTAACATTTCGGTATATATATCATGTAAGGTTGATCGAAACACAAGCATTTTACACATTACTGTTTTATCAGACCCTCCGCGACCGCTTTGTAGTCTACTTCCGTCAACACTTTCTGAATAATAACTTTCTTAACACCTTTCGCTTTCTTAACAACTTCCTTATCAGCAAGCTTCAGACAGTATGACTTCGATCCAGCACCATAAAAATAATGAATCGCTTTCCCTGCATACTCATCTTTCATTCGTCCAACGACGGAAGCAGTCGTAGGAATACCATGCAACTCATTATGATAGTTGGAAGTATCATATTCGTCTAAATTATTTCGCATGTGTGCATACATATCATCAGTTACTATCTCAACAATCAAAGAATCCGTGTCAGTATAGAGCAACGTGACATTCTTGCCATAATGAGCTCGTAAGATATCATAAAAAAACCGATACATTATAATTTTGGAAAGATCTAAAATACTGAATCCGACATAGACGGGTTTGTCGTACGTAACTACCTGTTTCGACAATTCCGCCGCAAACAATTTATCAGTGAATTGAATAAAATTTTTAAATTGCGGTTTTGCAACGTACCGTGCTAGACCTACCCGACGACCGTTATTTTCCCAATGTGTTAACAGTTTAATAACTCTAAATTCGGATTTCTTGTGATTGATAAAGAAAGTGATGTTAATAACGGTCGTTACCGTAAGAGATTTGACTGTTTCATTGCAGTATAAATAATCTACTAGGACTGTCAACGTACAGTCGTAATGGAGGAGCGCTTAGTACAAGACATTTTGCGTGCTCGCAAGAGTGTGCAACAGAAATATGCTAGTTTGAAAGAAGATACTGCACTTACAGAACGTGCAATGGAGGCACACTTTAAACCTATTACACAACCATTAAAACAATTAATCACTAAAATGATGGTTCTCTCATCAAACCTGAACCCTTACGCCAGAAGTCGGAAAAAGGAGTCCATTGCACATGAAAATGAAGTATTTTACATTATACACCGAAATCCTCTAGAATACGTAAGGAGCCGCGTACTATTGTTCCTGACACCATTCCACACCTGTACAGGAATCTGTAATTGCTGATGCACACACGACGACGAGGTGGAAATTCCTACTTTACAACAATTGAAATCGGAACTACTAGCTGCTGGATCTCAACCCGCCTTTGAAGAGTATCTTAATCAATACCAAGGATTAGCGAAATACTACGTCGAAGGTATCTTTAGAGATACCGAAGATGAATATGACTTAACGTACGGTGTGCATTTTATTCCTGAAGAAGAGAAATTTTTTATAGGCGATGCTGAACTAGATTTTGTTGGAGAAAATTTGCGAATCGCTCTTCCGATGGATCATCCCTAGATTATGAGGGAACACCGGGATTATATGAACTACTTTTTAAAAAAGTTCCTACGGGATACAAAAAGAGGGATCTACAGTACTACAATGACATTTTGCGTCGTACGCATGCTGCCCGACGTAATTATAACCCTGATGATCAAATCCGAGGAACTAATAGTAAAGTACCTTGAAATCATTAAACCATTACTTCAGCCTAGAAAACGTCAGCCATCGTCTATTGCACCTCCAGCCACAAGATCTCGAACAACTTCTATCTCCAAAAGAGGTGGTGGCATGCAACTATTGCGATACAATAACAAAGCTATTGAATTTGTACCGTGGAATAATCCGAATAAGTTAGTCGATTGGTTAAGGGAATTATTAGGATCAATGTCGGCAGGAAATACTAGCAATCATAACGAAATAATATATATATATATATATATATATATATATATAATTGATGAACTACGTAACAAAAGTAATAAAGTAACAGAACTTGTTATAAATCTACCACTATAGTCATTTTCATTGTTACTACGACTATCACTACAGATACTACTATACGTCCACCAGTGATGCCAATAGATAAATTTGGGTCATCTTCATCATCAAATGACAGTTGATAAATTTGGAAAACATATTACTGATCATCGCAGTGATGCTACGAAGCAAAGTGATTTATATTACGAAACTTATTTTACCTTGCAAGGTGTCTTGCAACAGACAACAGTAGATATTCCATTGGGTATGAATGGTAGATATTTATTTCCTACAGAGGGAAAATATTGTACTGTGTGGTCACCTCGAGATATTCATCTTCAGTGGATACTGTAGTATATACGGCACCGCTGTTTCTAAACAATAAAACTATTCGTAAGCAGGTGTGATTCAACCTATAATTCCAAAAGATATCAATTTCGACAAGAACAATTATTCATCCTGGAGATTGTACTACAATCCAAAGTAAAAATGAGTAAAGCCGATGTTGTTGAAGAACTGCACAAACCTGCAAGAAGAAATTTTCCGCGACGTTGTGTAGTACTAAAAGGTTTAAATGATCTCTTTCAAGCTGATTTAGTGGAAATGATACCTTATGCTCATGTGAATAAAGGATTTCGATATATTTTAGTAATAATTAATTCCTTCTCTAAATATGTCTGGGCTTTCCCATCAAACGCAAGAATGGTAAACTAGTTGCGGAGGTAATGGATAAACTGCTATCTGGATTGCAAAAGATGCCTACGCATATACAAACTGATATGGGAACGGAGTTTTATAATGCAGAATTTAAAAAGTAATGAAAAATTCAATATCAATCATTACAGTAGTTATTCCACCTTGAAAAGTAGCATAGTCGAACGTGTCAATCGTACCTTAAAGCAATAATGTGGAAAACATTCAGCATGCAAGGATCATATAAGTGGCTATCAATCTTGCCTCAAATTGTTACCGATTATAATTCAAGAAAGCATAGAACAACTGGATACAAACCGGTAGATGTAACGGAAAAGAATGCTGCAGATATTTTGCAACATTTAAAATGTCAGAAAGTTCTTGACCGTAAAACACCTAAATTTAAAGTGGGGGAACACGTACGCATTAGCAAACATAGAGTATATTCTCTAAGGGTACACACCTAATTGGAGTTACGAAGTCTTTCGAATATCAACAGTTAAACGTTCAAGCCACTCACCTACACATTACGTGATAGTCGAGATGAAGAGATTCAAGGTCGGTTCTATGAGCCCGAACTACAAAGTGTTAAACATCCAGACATTCATCTAGTTGAACGTGTCATCCGACGTCAAGGGAATAAAGCTCTCGTTAAGTGGTTGGGTTTTGATACTTCTCACAACTCATGGATTTCTACCAAAGACATTGTGTAATACGCTAATTAATCTTAATTATATATACTGTAATATTAATATGCAATAAACAGATCTTTTTTTTTTACTTTTTTTATTACTACTATCCTATACATATACATGACTACATACTACTAAAGCGTCTGACAAACACACACTCACGATGCTGTTTTTCGAGAATTGGTGAAATTATATTATCACAGTCGCCTATTCTTTTTTTAAATCGTGCAGAATCTCTAGGTAATTGTTCCCATTCTCCTTTTCGCGCATGCCTGTAAGCCAACTCCCATACTACTATGTAGTGAACTACGTTTTTGGACTCATTAATGCGCACCACTAAATCTACCCATTCCATACACTTTTTCATGATCAGCATCGAATTCTAATGATTGTAACTGGCATATTAGTCTTTGGACTGCACTAACACAATCTACAGCTTTAGGCCACGACTCCGCACTATAACACATCCACATATTGACTAACATCTAATACTATCCACTATTGACTACAAGCGCGTTACCCCCCCCCCTTTGAGTTATAGGATTGGCAAGATCCATATCCATATATAGTTTCTCCTTGGCAAATACTTCCATTTCCAGAAGGCAGGCTATGTTGACCTCAAATACATCACGCAATGGACCCATAACTTGGTGAATGTTACATTCAGGAATTGTCGCTGTCGACTGTATTAGGTTTTTATAAAACTCTGGAAAGTTCACAGTATCTGCCAACTCCAATCGGTAATATATTATCTTCAAAAGCTTCCATAACTGTTCTATAGACTCCCATCCTAAATAGACATCAATTTCGTCACTATCACAGAGGCGTATAATTTTTTCTTGTTAATATTTTCGTACGAGACAGTCTTCGATCCCAGTTTGGTAGGTAGCCATGTTCCTTCAGGACTGTAGAAATAATTAGTAATCACCCTTGATTATCCATAAGTATACGCCATTCCTGCTTGTCAAACACCACTCCACCACTCTTCGTTCCACCTAGTTTTACGACTGGCTCAAATCCAAATTTGGGTGATAGACCGACACTAACAAACTTTGTTTTACTTTTATTTAAGAAATAATGCACATTATTAAGCAAAATATCGCAATATTTACTTGAACTTATAGCACCGAGAATCTTCGCCTTTTCTATGGCTTGACGTACGATGTTATCCATTATATACGATACTGACTTTACATACATTCCCTCTCTTTATATATGACACTCTCCCCACTATGTACCCTCCTCAAGGCTACTTACGTGACCTTCACGATTATACCACACATTGCTTTAGCGGTCTTGTCGGTTACACCTTTTCAAGGTTTTCTTTTCGTTCCACTACTTCAAGGATTTCTAGGCATACTTATTCCCAAGGTTATTCCACTTTGCCACAGCAAGGTCATCACACAAGGTTACATATCCCCACTCAGTATTATTCGTATACTTAAAGGGAGGGGTTTTACATATACCATAGTTACCGATCTTCACTATGTCAGTTACTCCAGTGCAAGACGATTGGAAGACTCCTGCAGTGTACCAACCACAAACCCTATTTCAACTTAGTACCCGACGGACATGTCAATTAATTCCGAACTGGGTAAATTTTGAAAAGGAAGGAATACTACCGGCTTCCATAACCAAAGTGCTACGAAATAATTATGAACTGGTTCAGTGGAATTCAGCGTGGTATACCGAAATGAGCAAGGTAATACGCGAGCACTTTGCGGCAAGCCGTGTAACAGCATATGCCCACATTGTATCAATATATGTTCGATACCATCTGGTGGACTTCATGAATTTGTGTCATTGCTGTTTCGCCCGATTGAAACCAGGAGATTACCGCGTAGTGGACCATCATATGCATATGGAGCGCTGGACTGCGCGGTACCACTGTCGTACGAATATTATTGGTGCTCGTCGTGGGCGCCTCTCACACAGTTATACGATGTGTACGATGATGACTCATGTATACTGTGTGATGAGGTGTGCTACGTACCGAGTAGTCTTTTTTACTGTATCTATTTTTATTTATTGTACATATTGTACATATTGTATATCTGTTGTATATATGTTGTATATATGTTGTATATATTGTATAGAATACATTATTTACTGTCAGTATCATACTGTTTTCGCTGATGTTAACATGTGTGACCCAAACTTTTATTATCCTCAGTATTACAACTGTTTCGATAAACGCTTACTAACGTATCGAACATGGTCTGGAGTTCACTCACCCTCATCGCTTGCTGCAGCAGGATTCATTTCCACATCTTCAGACGATACGGTTGAATGTTTCATGTGTGGGGTTAGAATAAACCGATGGCAGCCAGATGTCAATCCATTACAGGAACATCTACGATGGGCACCACATTGCACGTATGCTCAGCTCCTCGCACCACGTCCGCGCAGATGTACTGAAACGGAAGTGGAGGGGACCTTCTGCACTTGTACTAAATCAAAATGTTTTATTCCTAAAGAAAATCATATATCTGAGTAATAAATTAGTACATGTCTGTCTAAATCAATTAAATATATTAACATATCGTTTTTCTTTTATTTTGGTAACAAGTGAGGGTGAGCAAAAAAAAAGTGAGCAAAAACATACAAGTGGGCTAGAGTAGCATTTGGGTGTTGTTATTGTGCGATCGTGCTCAGACTGGTAACCTTGTAATAGTGGAACGCGAATGCGTTAGGTCACAGTGATGGCCTTGTAATTGTGAAACAGGAAAGCGTGGTTTTGTCGCACGGATGGCCTTGTAATAGTGGAACACGAATAGGTCTCACGGATAGCCTTGTAGTTGTGGAACAGGAAAGCGGTGTTTGTGACCCTGGTTTTGTGGTAATGATATGTCTCAGTGATGGCCTTATAGTAGTGGAACAGGAAATCGGGGTTTGTGACCGTGGGTTTGTGGTAATGATATGTAATTAGGTCACACATTGCGCTTTTTTGACCTTGGGACGGTGGGAAACCGGTTTTTGTGGCAACCTTGGAAATGTGGGGCCTTGGAAATGTGGTGTGTCCCAAAAGTCTCCAATCTTACCTACTTTATTAACTATCGAGGATCAAATGATACCATATTTTGCAAAATGTTTATAAGGGACAAACCTGTGCGGTTTGGTTTCTAACTGTGGTGCCTTCCTCTGATGGATAGTATTTATTGCCACATGGAGGAGCTCAAACCCAAAAAAAATCGTCTTCTGGACTTGGAGGTCAAGTGGTCTTAGATTTGCTTGAAGTAATAAAAATCTAGCCGAGCATTGAATATTCTTCAATAACCATTCTTCGTCTTCTAAACTGTTTGTTGAGCTAAAGCGTAAGGGGTTTTTTGCTACTGGAACCATTCGTGAAAATAGGACAAAGCAGTTGCACTTTAGTAAGCGTAAGAAGTGTGTCCAAAAAGCCGAGAGGTTTTTACTATAGTGCTTTTGAAGAGGTTTCAAAGATTTCACTTGTAACGTGAAATGGCAATTCTGTAGTAACAGTGTGCAGTGATACATTGAATGTACAGCCCTTGATTACAACAAAATGATACAGTAGAAAGGAAAAAAAAAGAAATTAGAATTCCACAACCGAATGTTACGATAATAATATATGAATACAGTAAATATATGGCTGGAGTGGACCTTCCCGACAATGGCATTGCCAATTACAGGTCTAGAATCAACAACCCACCGATATTGACGAAGTGCGTTGCAATACAGTAGTGACACAAGCAGAGAAAGCTCGAAGGTGTAAAATATGTGGAAATCACACAATTCATATGAGTAAAGAGTGCAACGACCGTCGTCATATTCCACGTTTTAAATTATACCATCAACAATAATCAAGAATTTTCTATATGTATTTTACCAATGGTTTGATTTTGCACCGTGTCATTTTCAAACTTCAGTAGAAGGGAGGCACTAGACGCCATCTTGGATTTTCTGGGAAAAACCCCCTTTTTTATATGCCACGTGGGGGGCCGGATATTCCACCCTTTTTTTTACTCGCTTACGTGTAGGACGTGTTTTTTCACCCTTATTTTTTTATGGTTTCTTTTCGGATGCCTTTTTCAACCCTAATTTTTTACACACCCACGTGTGAGACCGTATTTTCGACCCTTTTTCATTCTTAATTTACATATACCCTCGTGTAGGACGTATTTCTTCACCCCTATTTTTACACACCCACGTGTGGGACCGTGTTTTCAACCCTTTTATCCTAATTATTTTTTACACACCCACGTGTGAGACCGTATTTTCAACCCTTTCTTTTCGAAGGCCCTTTTCAACTCTAATTAAAGTTTTTTGATTTTTAATGGCATACGTGAAGGACCGTATTTATTACCCTTATTTTGAGATGGTGATCTTTTTAATTATTTTTATTAATATAAGATGATGATCTTTAATTATTTTTTAATAATTAATTATCCTAGGGAAATTCTTAATCTGATAGCTTTAAGATGATGATGGTCTTTAATTATTTTTATTAATTAATTAGCCCCTGGGGAATGATGTAAAAGATAGTTTATTTAATTTTGTGTTTACTATTAACATTTATTAGAACTTGTTTATCAGATATTATTTAAAAAATTGATTAGATAATAATAATCACGTACACATTGACTGTGTTTCCCCATTTTACTTTATTAGCGTATTTTTTTATCAAATGAGATTGTTATTACATTTATTTTAATGCCTATCTACAGGTTGTTTAACATACGAAATTTATTTATACACTGATTACATGTTGACACGTTTCGCCAGGTACAATTGTATGCGTTCCCAACATAATGTAACTTATAAGATGATCTTAAATGTATTCTGATAGATTACAAGTTTTATTATAATATTAAATTTAACGTTTCCTATTTCAAAATTGTTGTTCCCAAATAATTACTTATAAATATTTAAAGCGTATTTATAATTAAAGTTTATAATAATTAATACTTAAATTTATTAAGTGATTTCTTTTATTTAATAATTTTTTAATATGTATTACTTTATTACATATTTATTATAATAATTAATATAAATCATGTTTAGTGACCTGTAGTTAAGCTTTGTTGTAATAATTAAAATATTAACATCTTTCATTGTTAATTACCTGATTGTAACCTTCTAATTACATATACTTCATACTTATACACGAATTATAACGACTCATAGTTATATAACACTATAATGCTTGGTACAGCATTTTGTTTACCTCGAACTCATATAAAGTTATTAACCTCTACATTTAATGGGGCTATCAACATTGAAAGATCAGCCGTTAAATTACATTTTGCAAGGTTGTCATCATCGTTTTCATCATTATCTTGAACGGTTATGTTGAAGTTTTAACCAGTGTAAAACCTACGCGATTTGGGCATAAACCGACATAAAGTGTTATATAATACCCTAGGCGAAATACATAGGTCAATATAATCACTAGTCATTCGATTTTGAAGCGTCCGCATTGAACGGTTATCTATTTAAGATGCAACCAAGAACATAGCTAGCGCCGTCTTGGGAATCTCGCTAAAGCGTTTAAGATTTATAAACTTCTAGGGCAGTTGAGATTAGTAATACGTACATCCTAAGAACCTCGTTTAGAGCCTAGACATCAAGACTGCGCTTAGATTTTTAAACATGTAGCTTGATTAATATTCGTTTAGACATACATCACATTAACTTTTACAAGACTGAATAAACTGATTAATGAAAACGATGATGACGTGGTTGAGCTGAATGTATCTCACATCCAAGATGATGGTGATGGTTCACAGAAAAGAAAGAAGAGCGATGAGGTAGGGAGAAGGGCAAATCTCAAAATCATGATGATGATGACGACGAATCACAGTTCAAGAAGAGGAAGAAAACCGGTAAAGCATGTTATTAAATAATAATGATGTATTATTGTTTATAATAATAATAATAATATATTTTCAAACGTTAAGCTTTCCTTCAATTTTGTTAATAAACTTGTTTTTTTTCCTAACGGTGCTCCACCGTCTTGATTCATGTTTGCAAGTTTACAAGTTTTTTTCGCTTTAGCGTGCTTTTTTATGTTGGCGTGTTTTCGTTTGTGTTTTCGTATTTGCGTGTTTTCGTTTTTACGTATTTTCGCATTTGTATGTCTTTGCGTTTGCGTGTTTTTTGTATTAGTGTGTTTTTCGCGTTTGCGTGTTTTCGCGCTCTCGTGTGTGTGTCTGTGTGTGTGTGTGTGTGTGTGTGTGTGTGTGTGTGTGTGTGTGTGTGTGTGTGTGTGTGTGTGTGTGTGTGTGTGTCTGTGCGCGTACGTGCGTGCGTGAGTGCGTGCGAGCGTGTGTACGTGCGTGCGTACGTGCGTGCGAGCTTGCGTGCGTGCGAGCGTGCGTGCTTACGTGCGTGCGTGCGAGCTTGCGTACGTGCGTGCGTGTGTACGTGCGTGCGTGCTTACGTGCGTGCGTACGTGCGTGCGTGCGAGCTTGCGTACGTGCGTGCGAGCATGCGTGTTTTTCGTTTGATCCTCGTGCTAAAGCAGTGCTAGTCGATTATATGTAGTTGTAGGCACTATTGTGTTGACTAAAAGCTATAATTGGAAACGTTGCTTGCTTGCTTGCTATACCCAGTCCGTGGAGTTATGTTTAATTAATTAGCTTTTTTGACAGATGTATTTATTTATAAGATCAGGCATGCATGTAAAGTAATATAGAGGTGAAACTAACTAGCTAATGTGTTTTGCTGCTACACGTATCACAGTATTGAAGATTCTGTTTATGTATTAGAAAACGTACTACAGTCTCGAAACAGAATGCAGATAAAAATTGAAGGAAGTGAATACGGTACAACTTCTGCGAACGAGCTGAAAGATTTGAAGCGTGTGCAGAATTTCCAGAACCGTGTTGAAACCAGTTAATTTAGGGCTAACCTCGTGTCCATGCAATAATAATGTCTGATAAACTATTAGGGTTATTAGCTACTTTTATAGGTTGTTACAATATAATCGTTCAAGGTGAAGACGATGAGGTGATTGTATCTGAAAAATCTCGTTTGATCTCATGAGATGTGTATAGCTTTTCTTAAAAAATACCTGTGAGGCTGTCCCATTCAAAAAAATCTCATGCAAAAAAAACAAGCATATACTTACATTCCACCAGCTCGTTGTGCAGCCGCCATAAAATCATTATAAACATTTATCGAATCGATAGTGTCATTTTCACACATTTTATAAGTGATGATATTGTATGCGTTTTTTAGCCCCTCATCGGTTAATGCACCAGCACTAAATAATCTCAAAATTTGGTTAACAGTGAAAGATTCCATAGCGGTAGGATGCTCTTCAAACAGAGCACGCTTTATAGTATTCTTTCAGATCCCGAGGCTAACTTCAAGGCTATCTTCAAAACCTATGAATAACTAACTTCAAGGCCAACTTGTTTCTCATAGTTAACAATTTTCTCAAGGTAGAATAAGTATGCTGTTGTAAAATAAGTTTCATAACTAACTTCAAGGCTAACTTCAAAAGCCAACTTGTTTCTCAAGGTAAAATAAGCATGATATTTATCTTCGAATGACCTGAAGGTGAAGTTAGGTAATAACATAATTTGTACATACGAAGCAAAAATTGGCATTAACAGAAATGTAATAATTTTAATAACGTTTTTTATTTTAGCTAAGCGTTTTTATTATTCATTACGGTATAAACACTTATTGTTAAACTAGATCAGTCGTTTAACTTCATTGGAAAAAATAATTTTAATTAAAATGTAGAAAATACACTTAAAATCTAAGACCTTTTTATTTTTCATCATTTTTATTACAGAGCAGTATTCTGTAGTAATCTTTAAATACACTTTTTTATTGTTATATTTCAGATTTTATATGGACATAATTAAAAAAGTCTATTTTGTCTGGACTGATCCTCATAATTAAGTTTTTAAATCAAAGGTATTAAGCATCTTGTTAATATCAATGGCATTATCTTCTTTTAATTGCATGAAGCATTTACAGAAGCTCACTAGGTCAACATTTCGATATAGCACCTGTACATGACAAGGACTACTTTAAACAACCTTGCAAAATGTAATTTAACGGTTGACCTTTTAATAGTTGATTGAAAATACGGTCTCACACGTGGGTTTGTAAAAAATTAGGGTTGAAAAAGGCATCCGAAAAGAAACCATAAAAAATAAGGGTGAAAAGACACGTCCTACACGTAAGCGAGTAAAAAATAAGGGTGGAAAATCCGGCCCCCCACGTGGGCATATAAAAAGGGGGTTTTTCCCAGAAAATCCAAGATGGCGTCTAGTGCCTCCCGTCTACTAACTTCTTTTTTTAATACTGTTTATTTGCAACGAAAATCTTTTATGCTTGGTTTAAAATATTTTATATATGCAATAAATTAGAAATATGGATAATTCAAATAAAAAAAAATGTCACTCATACTTTACCAGTGCAGCATTTACGCACCATCCTCTTTTGTACGTTTAGTTAACTCTTTCGTAATTTTTTTTAAGTTTGTTGTACTGGGTAATAAAATTGATTAATAAACAACAAAATGTTGACCATTTATTTTATTATTCAGTAGCGTGGGAAGATATGGGTTAATTCATAAATATGTCTTAGGCGAAGAGTGGTGAAAAATGGTGTTTTTTCTAATATATTGAGATGATTATAAATTACATTAGTATAGCTATGTAATTCACATAGCAAGTAATTTCATTAATTTGTACATATGGTACATTTCGATATATATAATATTAGGTAGGGACGATTGATTGACATTGAGATGGATATAAATTTAAATAATTCATAATAAAATGTTAAAATAATTATAATGGACAACATATTACACATAAGTATAAGGTATGTTAGTTATCGTAATGCATTAAATCAATTTCATTATTAGTTAGTAGGTTTATTTAAGCATAATGTTCCCTAAAGACATGAGGTACAGGCTGTAGATAACAAACGTGATGTTAAAACTAGTATTAGGCATATATCAATGTCACAATTTCATTGTACGCAGCCAAGATATATGAAAACGTTCGTGTTAGTGCGAAAAACGAAATATAAGTGCTTAAATTAAATAAAAACAGAATAAATACATTGGTTATTAACAGTAAAACATAAATAAGCCAGCAGTTCTGGAATAATTGTGATTAATTAACATTTACAGACATTAAAGCAGTGATATGCAACAATTCTATACAAGTCTTAGAAGAACTTACAAACTTCCAAAAGTGTGAGAATAAATTAAAATAAGACATAAACATTAAGAATATACACTTTCACAAACATTTAAAGTGCTTAAGAGTGTAAAATGATACATTTAAAAATTATAGTATTGATTTGAGGTTATGTTAATTCCTCGCATAAAAATGATGTAAAATTTGTTATAGATTGGGACAATTTGGTCAAAATAAATTATAAGAGGTAAAAATAGTAAAGTAGCCTCAATTGCAAGTCACAATTCACTATATTAGTGACTATTTTAGGATGAGGATTAGTAGCTCTCTCAGTTTTTCTCTGTTCCAACAACTTGCTAAGCAAGATGTTGCCAAATTTTTTCTCGTAAATATTTTAAACAAAATAACGTCACTTTCAACAAAAGTAAAGTGCGGTTTTAGTATCGGCAGTGTTTTTAAAAACAAGTGATATTCATTTGTCGGTAATTATTAAATTAAGGTTAGTTTACCTTTAAAAATAAAATTCAGTTGTTATCGACAGCGAGTGAAAATATTTCCGGAGATTCGACATTGTTGTTAAGTTTTTGTTTACGTTTGATATGGATTTTGTTAATTGTGTTTTCTCCGTGTTTCTATTATTATATATTTTAATTATTGGAAACGTGTTTAATTTAAATAACCTTCAAACTACTGATGCATTTCAAATATTATTTTGAAATAAAAGTAATAAAGTGTGATGATCCTGAAAATAAAGAATTATCAATATGAAGAAATATTAGTGAAACATACTTAAACGTATAACCATTAAGAGAGAAGCAAACTTGGATGTCAAGAAGCAGATTTGGATTTCGAAGGAGCTGTTTTCTACGGTCAACTACATCAGCGTGAAGAAGATAAAGAGGCCATTTTCATGTGAGTGTAATAACTTTATGTATGTTATTGTTGACATTGATATTTTCATTGGTGTGTTAATGATGTCCATATTTTGTAATAAACATGATGTGCGACAACTTGTATGCATGTCCAAAGGGAACATTAATTGAGCTAAAATTAAATGGTTATTATAATATTTACTAAATTCAAACATATTTGTACTTACATGTATATGGCGTATTTTCTTTTTGCTTTCAATGAAAGGTCATGTGAATGCATATTCATAGCGCATGCTCAAACGTTATACATTTGAAGATTTTTTTATGTACAGGGAGTTGCACATATATCGATGCAATTTAAATATTACAATTCTGTCTTTGAACAAATTGGATATTATAAAATATAAATGGGCGTCAACTCAATGTGAATTAATTACATTACTCATTATTATAAATATTCAAAATCATAAATAAATCGACAAACTAATAATTCACTTTATCATATAAATTTAAAGTGTCTTCTAAATTTGAACCATATCCCCTTTGATGAGTCTTTACATGCGACTGTTAAGTTAGTTAGGCATAATAAATATAAATCATATTAATAAATATAAATATTAGTTCAAGTTAAATTATTATCATCGTAATATATAACTTTTTACTTTGATAGTATGTATTTTTGACAGTAGTTAATACTTTAAAACTAATGACAATCACCGTATAACGTACTACAAATAATATTTGGCTAAGGGTTGAAAACATGTGTTTAAGGTGTACGCTTAAAAGCTGCTTTACTGAAGGGGCGTAACCAATCATTGAAAGTTCTTATGCGCATATTCTTGATGTAAAAATATCACCAGTTAGTAATTAATTACGTCGATACACACTGAAATCAAACACGTCTTTGTCTGGTACGTGGAAACTTGAGACCTAAATGTAGCGCTTATTACGGACGAATGCATATTTTTAAAACTAAGATGACGTTCAATAGTTAATATGAAACTGTTTCAACATAATAATTTTTTTTTATTACTTTTGAAAAATGGGGTTTGATTGTGGGAGTAAATATTGAAATCGAAGGGGGAGGGGGCAGTTACAGTTACAGTGCCGACGGAGCCAGACCGAGTTGCTTAATTAAATAACTTCACTGTAAACAGTTGTCTTTAAAATATTTCTTGCGGGTACATTTTCTTTTGAATTAGCCAACGCTAATTTGTCTTTTCTTTCGGGTGTTAGATAGATGTGGTTTTCAAATATTAATCTATAAATAACAGTTACCCTTTTTGCAGTTAAACCGCGTATGTTAACGCTTTGTGTCTGTGATCAATTAAAGTTCAAGTGTAAGTAAGTATTTTTATATAAATTAAGGCTGGCAGCAAATAATTCTATAAGCCTATATAACGTATTAAAAATCAGACATTGCCTTGCAAAGGTATCTCATTCGCATGCGGGCTCGTTAAGCGGAAATCTGCTATAATAACAGACAGTACGGGGCTCCTTCACTCTGGTATTTGTGTGAATTAGCATTGTTGTTTGTTGTCTATATTTATATTTGTGTAGAGGTGGGTCGTGGGAGAACGGATACAGGAGAATCCTTAGTTACTAATTGTAATGGGCAATTGCCAAGTGGTTACATACTCCAGGTTCCAGATGATCATTAAACATCACGAATGTTATTTTTATTGTTATATAGATGAATGTGTAACCTGAGAAAGGGGCACTGTATTTTTCTAACGCACTCAAATTTATATATCGGTCACAATGTTATAATCTATTTATAGCTTACCTTGTAATGCTTTGTTTAACGAGTTTTTTTTTGTTTCAGTTTAAGTAGAATTGTTTTCCTGCGAACTAATTTCTCTTTATATGTAATTTATTGTAAATTTTCGTAAGTATTTTATGCTTTAGTTGTTACTAAACAATTGTGTACGTGTAAATTCCTTGTCTATTTTCTTTTGTCCTTGCCTTTACCTTACTATCGCCTGTGTAATTTTACTGTTGTATTTAATATGTACCGTAATTTGCCTTATTGTTTTATGTGCTTATTTACTTAAAGACCGGTATAATTGGCTGTAAAGGGCCACATATATGGTATTACGATTTTTATCCTGATGATTTATGACACAATTGTGAGTGTGACTACAGGGACTTTTTTGTGTTCATGTGTAACTAAACTGCTTTTTATTCATTTTCTATTAATGTCATAATTTTGTACGCACTTTAACATGATTCAATAGTGTTTTGTTATATATTTAACCTTTCATTGTCTTTTTTTGTGTTATTTGATTTATTAATGTACTTGTGCAATTACTTATTTATGAATCAAGTGAGTTTTATTGGTAGTTCTTTCCTACAATAGTATATTAACGGGCTGAACCACCATTGCGCAAAGCCCGTTAATTTTAATTGGGTAATTTTATTGTTTACCCGCCCCACATGATGCAACACTTAACCTCGTCCAGCCTATCTAATTCAAATAGCACAACGTACCTACCACTAGACGGCCCATTCGTTTGATCAGATTTGAGGTTTGCGAGTAATTATCAGACTTATAAATAAATTCTAATGTTTATTTATTGCCAGGAAAGTCAAAGTAAGGCAATCGATTAATTTCAGTAATAGTAACATTATTGTCCATAAAGTCAAGATAAATCACTTAGCGGTTGTTTTGTTCTTGAATTTGCATCATTGCAAATAAGTTCAAATTACATTTTTCAAAATAGGGTACCTGGTGGACGCTACAGTAGCACAATAAAATTGTGTCATGTATTTGAAAAATGTTAATCCATTGATTTTACTTTGCTTTCATTAATTTTTAAGTGTTGCTTAAAATTTATGGTGTTCTCATTAATTAGAATTATTTTCAAATTTGAAAATTTCTATCCCTCATAACTATGCTTCTAATAAAAATGAAATCTTGGAATTAAGGGATTATATAGTAGACATATATAGCTGCTAAACTGCATATTGAAATATTTTTAGCGCTTACGGTTTTGCCAAAATAAAAAAAATTTTTTGTTTTTTTTAAATTTTATATCAAAATATCAAATACAAATCTAAAGTATTTTAAAACTAATTTCTCATGCTATCCAAATACGTAAAAATATACAGTGATTTGCAAAATATAAGGTGAATAAGAAAAAAATCATTTTTGTAGCTAAGTATATCTTATTATATTGCAAGTTATAGTGACTGACCTATCAACATATAGCTTTTAAATTTACATATTTTATAGTCACATATAACGAAAATATAATGAGCTTTAAGATTTCTATCTTATCCAGGACCGGAGTTAGGAATTTTAAATTTCAATCCTTTATTATAACTGTTTCTAATAAAAATGACGTCTTGAAATGAAGGGATTACATAGTAGACATACATAGCTACTAAACTGCTTTATTGGATTATTTTTAGCGCATCCGATTTTGCCGAAAATAAAAATTATTATTTTAATTTTTGTAATATCTTATATCAAAGTTCCAAAAACAATTCTAAAGCATTTTAAAATTAATTTCTTATACTATCCAAATATGTAAAAATATACATTGATTTGCAAAATACAGGGTGAATAACAGAAAAATAATTTTGTAAGTCAGTATTTCTTATTATATTGCAAGTTATACGGAGTTAAGAAATGCAGCGGGCAACAGTTATACGAGAAAGTGTTGTGTCAAGTCCATCGGCCAGGTTTATTTCATGCTCTTTTCAAATACAGAATCCATTTTTTAAAAACCTGATATGCAGGGTGTTGTTTTTGAGTGGGAATATTTTGTAATTTTTTTTAATCCAGACCTGGATTTCTTTTATTGCAAATTAATTAATCAGTTGGACACCTTGACGGAAATATGCCTCCCAAATATCAAGAAAATATACAGTGTGGGTAGAAAACTTATGAACAAATAAGAAGTTTGTAAAATAGATAAAACACTGTATCTTGGCTATTAAAGTAGTATGACCCATTAAGTATGGGGTGCCCTATCTGCAGTTAACGCATGTCACTTTCCCATTGAAACACCCTGTATGCTGTGAGACTGAGGAATCGTTTAACCCCTCCATTTTGTCTCGTGCTACACCATTCACTTGCGGGATTATAAGTTGTTCCTCAATCCCTTAATATATAACATATGCCATCGAGAGTGTATTAAATGAAAGTTTTAAAAACATGAATAAATCTTCATTGCTTTTATTTTTGGTATATTGTTTTGTATTCCAAAAATTATACAGTAGTTTACAACATTATATGAAGATATAAAATAATGGTTCCGTGCCAGTAGCCTTTGGCAAAAAAAAACATTCATGAAACTTTTTATTGCCATTAATTATTCCATTACAATCAAATACCGTTACTCTGGCTGTACATCAAAAGTGAGGCAATTGATATTGTCCCATCTGTGGTCAGGTATAACTTATAATCCCGAACAATTTTTTTTCTAACAGATAAGCAATATTGTTTAGGCACATTTGGAAATACAAGGATCATTGTGAATGTCTTGAATGTTTTTGTTTACCAACACACCATATGGCTACAATTATATATCTACATCTATACAATAATGTAATACCTATGTTTGATGTTTACAAAACAAAATCAGTGTTTTCTTATATTCAAGATTATTTATCTTTTACAGGCAGTTATTTTAAGTTATTATAAGTAAATCCGAATTTTTTACAATGATGGACACTGAAATAACAAACTTTTCACTATTTGCAAAAACAAAAATTTAAAACACAATTATTTGAAGGGAAAAACAAAAAAGTAAAAATCTTTTCCAATTTCTAAAAACTTTCTCACTAGTTTATTAATAAAATAATATTTACGGTTAGGACATTTCATACACTACGTACCTATTGATACCATAAATATTTAGCTTTTGAGCCAAGATAGGGGATATAATAGATCAATATAAACAATTCAAGTTATGTTAAGGAAAAGATATTTTACTATTACAATTATCTTAAATTTAAGTACATTTGATATTGATAATGCTGGAAACACTGCTTAATTGTACTAGAAAAGTTAAATAATTTTGCTAAATTAATTGCTTCGGTGCTCTAGTATTATTGAGCGTTAAGTTCAATTTTTATTAGTGACATATTTACAATTACCTAATTCATACAATATATAAGGCTGATTTTTTGAAGATATGTCGGTAGATAGAAAATATAATTTAAAAATTAAAAAAAAATAATGAAATCAAAAATACCTAATGTAAAAAATCAGCCTTCGGTTTTTATAGACTAGTTTGTAGATATATTGTCAATTTTTTTAAAAAATATATATTATAAAATTAATTTATATTTATGTTCAAACACTTTAATCTAAAAATTTGATTCTTATTATTTAAATTTAAAGATAGGTAATGAAATGGTTTTTACTCATTAAAAAAATAAGTTATAATGTAAAATATCTATAAGCTTCTACTTACAGTATTATTGCAATGATCTGATGCTGATTCTATACTTCAAATTAAGAATGGTAGGCTGATATGAAATTAAAAATTTACTTATGTTTAAAAAATAGCCATATTCACAACCATTTGTTTTGAGGATATGTAAAGTTAATGAATCGTCTTATTATCAAAAGACATATAGTTTGGAGCTTAAAAGCTTGAATTCTACCCATCTTAATACATAGATTTAAAAATTCAGTCTCTGAGTACAGATAAATATTCGTTAAAAATATAATCGAGCGAGTATATATATACCTATTCTTAAGAGATTAACTTTTCTTTGATATAAAAACTGAAATTGAGCATTAAAAAAGTAAACTATAAGGTATCATTTTTTTAATGCACTTGTACTTTCTTGCTGTTATATTCTACACTCCTCCAAGAATACGAGTAAGACATTACTACATACTGGTAAGATAAATAATAAAATATGTATTAAACAAACCACTACCCATTATTTTAGGAAGATTAATAAATATTCAATATTAGCTGTCCATGTACTTTTTTTATTACAAGAAGCGATATTACAAATTTTCCATTTCGCTTAACATTTTTTGGAGAATTCTGAGCAAGAAATACATATTGGGCGCCAAAATATGTGTCAGCAAATAAAATAAATTTTTTACTACTTATTGGTTTAATGTAATGACTTTGGAATAACGAACACGGAAATTTGATTAATGTCTATACGATTTTTTGAACATTTGCACAAATTAGTAATTATTGCATAATTTCCTTTGATAACTTCCTTATAATTATTTCAATATCACACAATTTATAAAAATTTTTAATTAATTATAAAAACATTACTTTTATTAGTTTCAGAAGATTTAAACACTTAAAGCTGATATACAGATCGTAATAATGAACATTTAATGCTATTTGTACTACGAAAATGAAATCTTTTGATATGTAAGCCATTACTACCACGGTTTAACATCACAGAGTATAGTACAGGATGTCATTTTTTTTAGTTTCCTTCAGTCTGCATTAAAAAATAATAACATTTTTAGTATATGAATATGGCTATCTTGGTGTAAAAGAAAAAATAAAATGAGATTATAAAATAAGAATAGTATAACTTTGTATGTTCATTTGTAAAGACCTAACTTGTCTTTTGGTAGGCAATAGTTCTCTTTCCTTTATGCAATAATGCCTAGCTTGTTAGTGTGGTTCAATGATAAGTGTACACTTTCAAGAGCAGTTTTACTAACACTAGACTATGAAATCTATGTTGCACAAATTATACTACAAATGAACAAACGCTTATACTAAAAGAGATGTAAAACCTAACACATAGTTTCTGATTGCATATGAAGACTACCTTTACTCTCAGCCTTTTTTAAATCTTCTCTTTGAAACGGTAACTGAGAAGAGTCAATTATAATAGATGGTCTTTGTGGTAACTGTTGATTCATATTTGGAATATCACTTATGGTATTAGAATCACCAGAATCTTGACGTAGTGCCATGTTTTGGCCAGATGTAGATGGACCTCCTGCACCAGATATAACTATTTCTAGAGGACATTGAGCACCTGCAATATCATCTTCAATCGCACTTGAACGTCTTAAGGCTCTAGGCGAACGGAAAAATTCACAACTTTCATGTACTACTGTTAATAAAGAATGATTAGGAATATCATCTTCTGTATATCTTCTTTGAATTAAATTTTCCATTAACATATAATCACTTTCTTCGGCATCTCTTAAATGTTCTTTTTCAATATATAATGCCATTTCCGGGTTTGACATTTCAGATGCATGTCTTCGTCTCGCTGTAAATTCAAAATTAGAATAATGCACACATCAATTAAAAAATATATATCATAATTTTGTGACTTGAAGGATGAATTTTTAGATTCCCAACTTGTCGCCCCAAATTAATTAAAACTACACCACTCGCCATTGAACACTACACATGAGTGACTTTGATTAAACGGCAACTGAAGAAATGATCAGATTACAAAAGTGGAAAAATGATTTTTGATGGTCTGTTCAGTTTTCATTATCATTTTTTCATTATTCAAATTTTCTTATTAGGGTCAAAATTGGTTAGTGGTCTCTTATAAGGGTACTGTAAGAATTTTTAAGGTCTATTGTGCTACAAACATGTTTTACACAACTCATGTTGCAACACAGATTGTGGAAAGATAATTTTCAATAATTAGTTTTCAAGTACATTATGTTTATACAGCAAAGCGTATTTTTCATATACAGGGTGCTTCAGGTTTAATCTTGATAACTTCAAGAGCCAATAGAAAGTAATAGGGATTTGTCCTATGAAATATTGTCCTAAAACGCTAGCGCCAAAATTTTAATTTTTTAGATATCTTTTCTTAAAATCACCTGAACGAAAATTTGGAAAATTGATTTCCAAATTTGGCAGGCGCACTAGATGGGCAATGACCATTATTTTGTAACGATTTTGGCGCAAGCGGTATACCAGGTGATACTTTTTGCACCACAGATTAAATTAGATCTTATAATGCGCTTGCTCAATTCTTCACCAATACATTTTTACTTTTATGTATTTTCGATTCGGTACACCGATTGCACCAAAATCGCTACAAAATAATGGTCGTCGCCCATCTAGTGCGTCGGCCAAATTTGGAAATCGAACCTATTTGCGTTTAAGAGATATTAAGAAAACATGTTTAGAAAATTCAAATTTTGGCGCCATTTATCACTGGTAAGAAAGCGTCTTATTTTTGATTTTTGAAGTTATCAAGGTTAAACCTGAATTACCCTGTACATATCCACCTAAACACGACAGAATCAATTTTAACGCATTTTAAAATAAAATTCCCATTATATAGCTACACCAAATGAGCATGGATAAACTTTAGAATGATAGGTGTTCATATACCAGATTAATAGTAGTGCGCCACAACCCAAATTGCCGAAATTTAAGGTATGATTAAATTATTTTCAGAAATAAATGGGTTAAATTTTCGTGTTTATAATTAGGTGAGCAGTTTGCATTTGACCTTAGTTGCTATTAATTGAAAATTTTTCAAGTTGGTTCATAAAATTAAATTAATAATATTGGTGTTAGAATTTCAACTTTCGTTTCTAAATTTAAGATAGACGTTTGACTTACTCTTACTGGCTACGGTACCGCTAGTTTTAAAATAATGAATGGGTATAAATTTACTTATTGACAGTATTAGGTTTTTAATGTTTATTAATTGTTTACAGTTCGGATGTTTTTTCGGAGTATACAGTGTTTCAAAATTGCAGTACAACGGTTCATTAGTGTATTGTTTAAGTTAAAATTGAAACATTCACACCCAATATATTTGTTAGTGAGATGCTGAGAGTAGATATAAACTACGTACAATACATGCCTGTAATATTTTTGATCAAAAAAATGATCACCGCTGCTTTTTTTCACAATCGATATCATTTTTTTGTTCATTTTGTAACGTTATTTTGGCGCATCATGTACGTGCAGGATTTCGATAACGGATATAACGTATTTTGAGTACAGCTGAAGTGAGTTTGCATGAAAAGAATTTTTTTTTGTGTATGCGTAATGTAAGTTGGTGTAAATGGTACGCCACTGGATTTTTAATGAAGTCTTAGTTATAGTATGAAAGAATATTTGAATGTTATAGAAAGATTTTCGTGCGGAAAGCGTTAAATTTGGTTGTGAAATAATGTTTTGGTAAATTTGTATTGATAAGGCACTAGTAAAACTACTGGTCTTTTTGCTACTGTGTATGAAGTAATTTAATAAACTAAAGAAATGGTTTTAGACGTACGAATTAGTGAGTTTGTGGTATATTGAAATTGTATTAACGTGAAGTAAGGAATATGAATGCATGTTTTTGATTGTGGAGATTTTTGGTAATGTTGTGCAATATTGGTAAATTGAATGCGTATGTGTACGTAAAGGAACATTAGAATGGGATGATTTCGCGAAAATGATGCGGAAATAAAATTCACGCACATGCAAGGTATGTATGAAAAGACGAAGAACGGCTGGTGAATACACTGAATAAATGTGGTAATGATAGATGATTTACTCGAGGAGATTTTGTAAATTTTCACGTAAAATAAAGATGGCGGCGGGTGTTGTACAGGGTAGCGTGGTTGAGTCCATGTTGGACATTGTGACGCGATGTAGAGACGCAGTAAATACGCAATTATGATAGGTAGATTTTGAATTTAGCGCGAGATGTATTTGGAAGGAGGGCTAAAAGCATATAAGGGAGTGCCCGTCTTGAGATAAGGGAGAAGAGAAGCTTAAGCGTTGACTAGAGTAGACCTCGCGCGCGCTGAGTTATGATTAACGCTTAGAATCTTGTAGTGCGGGAGTCTTGTTTATGAAAATCGTAATGTGTGCAGCGTATAATTAGAACGACTGCAATAACCCTTAGTGGGATTGATAATAAGGAGACATTCGTAAATAAACCAAGTAGTAAATTGAGGGTTGAAGGAAAACCTATTTATATTATTTTTCTTCAATAAATTAAAAGTGCTTATGCAGATCTGTAAATTAAACAAGTATTTTGTTAAAAGTGTTTAGTACAGCACGTGACATTACAAAAGTTTTATAAGCTTAAGGTAACCACTTAAGTTTTATGAACATTCGATTGTATAAAAAAAGCAAGTAAGAGATTCGATATCCAAAGGTGAAGCAAACATACCCCTTGTGTTAAACGTGTATGTAGTGAAGAGCTAACATCTATACATAAATACGATGTTATGCCAAATTAAAGAAAAACAAAAGGACCATGAAGACATGTGGATGAAGAACTGTTCGCAGGTGCGTTAAAGGAATACGGTTGTTGTGTGTGTACCCAAAGTGCAAATAAAGAATTACACCTTACCGATTAAATGGACTACATATCATACCGGCAGAAAACGGATTAAATGACCTTTATTGTAATAGTTAACTATAAGACTTATTGACAAATACGAGCACGATCACCTTTTTAAGTTAATTTTCTTTCTTTGCTTTGACGATTATTCATTTAAGCTAAAATAACAAAAAAAAGGTAATCGAGCTGTATCGATATTTTTGTTTAATTCTAAGATTTGGAGATTTATTTAATTAGGGCTATTTGGTGGTTTCGACTACGGTTGAGTAAAGATTTATCCACAATATATGTACAGAGTGTTTAAATTATTTTGTTATTTATTTGTGATATTGGCTTGACTAGTCACATATTTTTAATAATTGAAAGTAATCTTTACCTTATTTTATTTTGGAGATTAAGGATCGATCTGACATCTTATATTGGCCAGATCGTTCACAAAATTTCAGTAAAAATTTGGAAAGTAAAGCAGAACATTAGTAACAAAATACTCAATTTTGATTTAGTATTTCCATAAAGCAGAACGTTTATATTTGAAGTGATAAACCAAAAATATATTTATGAATGTCTAACTACGACCATTAAAGTTGGTATTTTAATAAAATATAAAGAGATCATTAATGAGGAAAGCACTAATCATTCTAACGTTGAGTTATTTAGCAATTAACGAGTAGTTTTCATTGAGATAACGAATATCATTAGATTCGTTTCGTTTATTCATTTTGTGTTAGAGGTTTTTCTAAATTGGGCATTAACTATTTATTAGTTTTAAAGCTTATTAATCGTTGCAGATTTAAATTGATAGATATACAAGGGACATTTTAAAAATTACATAAGTTAATGTTTTATTTTTATGAATTGGAGTTTCCATTTATACAGGGTGTGTTCAGTAAGTTATAACGACCAGTGTATCACTAAATTTTCTGAAGTTTTGAATTGATTTGTTTGGAAGTGTATTTGATTTTGAGAAGGTAGTGTATGAGTTTACTTAGTAGGCTTCAATACTGTTTTCCACAATCAAACAGGATTAATTTACCATTTACGATTTATTTTAGCAAAATTTAAGATTGTGGTGGCGCCAAGAGACATCTTTCCCGGACTGAGCTGTATAAGTTGTGAATTTATGGTAAGTGTAAGGTGTTTGAGCTTGTTATTCAATCATTTTGCTCCTTATCTCGACCCCGCCCATTTCCACTATAGCTGGCTTGGCAACCCGCTTACTAATGTAAGCATACGCGACACCTAGTGTGGATTGGATGTGTAACAATTCTTAAAATTTTAAGAAACCCATTTGATCTCTTAAAACTTTTCAGAAAAATAATTTTATTGTAAATTGATTAAATGTTTAGATAGAGGTATAAACAAGCCTTTAACAATTATTATAAGTTTTTGTTACAAACGAATAAGTTCAAAAGTAAATATGTAATTAAAAATTATTATTAATTTTATTAAATACATAAATAAAAAGTTAACCTCAAGTAGGATTTGAACCTACGACCTGTACTCTAGCAAAGTACAGGTCATAGGTTCAAATCCTACTGGAGGTAAACTTTTTATTTATGTATTTAATAAAATTAATAATAATTTTTAAGCCTTTTATAAATTCAAAATATTATTAAATGAGTACATATTTCTTAAAATATTATACATACATACAGATATGTAGTGGTTGGTCCGATTTTATTCAACAAACGTTATTTATTTTTATTGACCTGTTTTATGATGAATATTAATAAAATGCGCATAACAGGCGGCCAATAAATGCATTTTAATTTTTTTAATCAAGAACCGTTTATCAGAGGAGAAAAATTAAAGAGACCATTCTTATGAAGGAACAAATGAGAATTAAAAGATAATATTATGTTGAGATAACATATCATTTTTTCTATCAAAAAATATTACAGGGCATACTAGCAACAGTAAATAAAATCCAGTTTCATGAAAAAATTTATTTTACACATATGAAAATGCAAAATTTCTTATTAACATGCTTTTGGGTTATAATCATGCAATTTTATTTATATTTTTTACAAATTTAAACGTTTCGATAACAATTACAGTTATCAACATCAGTAAAGATAACAATTAAAAAAAAATTAATTATGTTCTTAAACAAATTTTTGAAACGTGAAATATGAAAAGATAAGCCTGATATAAAAGTTACATTGTAGTGATTTTTTTAAATGATTAAATTCATCTTCCAAAAATACAGGATCACAAATTGATTTTAATAATGTGGAAGCTTTATTAAAAACTATGTTATATATAAACATCCAAATAACTTTAATAAACAAGAAGAAAATATACGATGCAATAGCTTTTGGCATCTCATAATTAAAGCAGTCACTTACAATCGTATTTTTAACTTTCGGTAAGTCTACAATTTTTGATGTTTTGAAGTAAATGCTTTGCAATAATTTAACATATGTAGTTATAATTAAATTTGATTAAATGCATACATTCTATTTTAAATGTCAAGTTTTTAGCTGTGAATGCCTTTACAACTTTCAAATTAAAGTTTTTGATAACCTTGCACTGACATTATAATCTGATAAAATTTTGTTAGATTATTTTTTTATTCTAGCATTTTTCATTGTTATCTTTCGTCCGTTAGATGGCGTTCTGAAATTTCCTTTTCAAGGGGGTTAATAATGCGTAGTTGATTAAGATTTATTAAAGCTTCCAAATACATCTACCAACCTGTTACCAAACGTTTCCATATTTCATAAATTTGTTTGATACCTTAATTAATTTTCTAAGTGTTATCATTTACTGACGACAGTAACTAATTGTTATCATAACGTTTAAATTTCTAAAAGCTATTAACAAAATTACACGATTGTAACCCAAAAAATAAGTGTTAAGGAAGTTATCGCACAGTTTCCGCTGTACCTTAACGTCATTTTTATTTAATTTCGCAAGTGCACAAAACAGTGTAACGATAAATACTTTACAGAGCACGATATTACGCTGATTGTAAGGGTACATATAAGGATGTAGGTACACTATTTGATGTGATGTATATATTGGAGTTATGCTGTTATGTTCACTAGTTCCCATCCATTATTTATGGTGCCGTTCTTTACACATTTAATATTATGTCAAAGAAAAGCCATAGTAGCGTAAACCCTTTTAAAAATCCATAATGATGGAATAATTTATTATTTTAACGATAATTTATATCTACCGAAAATTGAAAAAATAGCTAATGCGCTTTTAGAGATATTAAATAAATACTGCTTTGTTTTAAAATTTCAACACCCTGTATCTCAAAAAACCATAGAATGCACACTAATGCATTTTGAAACACCTTGTATGAAGGTTAGTTGCACAAACAAACTAATCTGATAAAATGTAGATCCCAGAATCATCGAATATGAATAGGTACAGAAATTTGATAAATGTACAAACTAACCCATCAATTCAATAACCCGTGATTAATTTTATGGAATTGACCCTAACTTCAAATCTGTAAATTTGGATGAAATCCAGACATTTTTTAATTTATTTTTTATAAGTTAATAGAAACATCCTTACATAGTGCAGGAGCAGCATTTTGCCCAGGTCGAGGTGGAGATAGAAGATTTGGTGTTCTTGGAGGGCTTAATAATCCACAAACAGTTTCAAGTTCATCTGTTATGCTAGTATATTCTGTATGCATGGCCATTAACATACTCCGGGGGTTATTTTGTGCTGAAGCACTATTTGGTGGTATAACTTTGATTGTTGGTTCAGCAAAAGTAACACTGCGCTCGACAGTACCTGCACGTGCAGGTAAATGTGCCAAAATAGAATGTTCACTATTATCCGGTTCCGAATGGGTTTGTGAAAATTGTCTAATGGCAAGGACAGGGCGACTTCCGTGCAAAGATTCTTCTAAAAGATAATGAATATGTTATGAAAATGAAAATAATTAAAAGAATTTACCATTTCCTCCTTCTGAACTTCTTCGCCCAGTACCAACAGAGTCTCTTCTACGTTTAGCTCTCCATCTTAAGGCATCCAAACTTAATGCAGCTAAATCATCGGCTGATAATTGAACCTCATCCTTTTCTTCTAAACTTTCTACTGATGTTTTTGATTCACTGCTTCTTTGCCTCTCTTCTAAAATATTAAGCTGTTTCCTGCTACCTAGTATATTATGAATCATGTGATTTTAAATTTTAAATAAATGTATAATAAAAAAAATTACCTGTAGCTGAAAATGCATCTTGTTCAGTTTCATCTTCTTCTTCAACAGGACGTACTTCAAAATGTAATCCATCATCGAATATATAAGCATCAGGTCTAACTTCAGTAAGTGATCTAACTGGTTTTCTACGAATAGGTTGCAATGAGAGATGTGAATCTTCTGAAGGAGCTTCAGATCTTTCACTTGACTTTCTTGTACGATCTGTAGTTACTATTTGAATTGGAGGCAATTCTTCATTTGTACGTGTAGCCATAAACCTATGTATAACTGCTAAATGAGCAAGAATATCTTGTGATGCTTCCTCGACCTTTCGAAGGCGAAATTCTACACTTTGCATTGATGATGTTTGATTGTTTTCTTTAGTGTTAATGTCTTCCACTTTCTACATTAGAAGAATTGTTTAATACATTCTAAAATTGCTGAGCATTTACCTGAAGTATATTTTCAACCTTATCAGTAGTTAGTTTAATACGTTCATCACTGGACTGTTGTAACTTGTATTCTTGTTCTGCAAAATAACCTTCTACACATTCTTCTTCAAAATCATAGAGTCTTTCCATATCTTCTTTTTCCAAAAATAATTTTAAGCCATTATCATATGCTTCTCTAATACCTTTCATTTTACGTGTAAAATATTTAAATAACAAGAATAAATGACATATAAAAATAAATGGAGGAGGTAGAATTGGTTTTTGTTCATATTCCATAACAACAGTAAATCTTTGAAACATCCAAACTTGGTGAGCAATTGCATTTACTTCCATAAATATATTATTAAATACGGCAATAAGTAAATTAATGAGCAAAATGTTCGCAACGAGTAAGTACATAGACATTACTGCAGGTGTAATCCAACGTCCCGTTAAACATTCCTGTTCCCCCTCTTCACCACAAGGAGGATCTATTCCATCTGCAAAAACTTCTCCATACAACATGAAGTATGGCTCGTAGAACACCTACAAAATCATTATAAAGCAAAAATATAAGTGGATAGATAACTCACATCTCTTGCTAATTTCCAACTTGGTTCACTATTAGGATAAAGAATAGCCTGACGACATACACCAAAACTCATAAGTACAACTAACAATAGTACGACAAAATAAATCATATTTTTAACCATTTTTCCCATCATGGTTACTAGTGGTCCTAAAATGACACATTTTTAAAAATTGTACTACTTTTCGTTCATTACAAATTACCCAAATATTTATTAACTCCTAAAATATTTAATATACGAAGATACCAGTAGATGCTGTCAACACAATACATAATCCTGCCTATTTCCTTTGTGTCTTCTTGTAACCTTAACGATAAACCAACAAGAAAAAAAGTGATTGCAATGGCATCACAAGGATTCCACATATTCCAACTCCAAACAGCTAACTTATGACTAAGAGCTACCGGTTCAGTTGAGAGAATTTCTCTCACTTTTTCACAACCCATTGCAGTAATAAAGGAAATTGCTAAGTACTCTTGCCATGATGGCATTGAACCCATTTTTACCAATACAACATAGCTGAACAGCATGAGGAACATTACATACGCAATCTAAAATTACAAGATCAAGTTCTATTCTTAATATTAAAAAAAGTTGATAACGTACAGAATTTGACCAAAACTTTGTTATTGGTGCAGTAAAAAATTCATACAACTTCTTTTTAACCTTGAGGGGTCTTGTTCTTGTTTTTTCTGCACATCTTTCATCCATAGAAAAATGAAACCTGGATTCATCAAATTCAGGTAAGACTTTACCATTTTCTTGTACCACCGTATCTCTTGGTATAAAATTTTCTGATAATAATGCCTACAAAAATTAACTTGTGTTAAAAAATTTATCTAGAGTGACATCTGTGCATATTGCATAAGCAATATAACAATACACACCAAGTATAACAATTCTAAAGCATAACTTTTGTTATATATCCATTTAAAAAATGATTCGTTGCATGCAATTGTATATTTTGCTTATCTTCTGTAACCTAGACTAGAAGTATGTAGTTGACAAAGACACATACAGATATACATAAACAAAGCACAGAAGCTACATTGTACTAACAGCGCTGTACATGTGAAAGTGAAATTATTAACAAATTGCAACACTAACAAAATATCAGAATGAATAATTTTGTCAGGTTTACAAAATTTTTTAATCGATAATTAATGTTATGACTGATTTGTTTCGTTTGCAGAATAACTGTGAAAAAGAATGTTATGCTTTAATAATTTAATCATTCTTATTGTGACAGTAATGTAGGGAATCCACGGTGCGTTTACATGAATAGTGAATAGCTGGAATAACCACTCTCTTATCTCCTTCCTGATTACATAAACGAGATGTGCATGCTATTTAGCATTAACCACTACAAATTAATTAACTGTGTCTTGACACAGTAAACGTTTGTAGACAAGTTAATTAACTGATATTATCGGACTGAAATTATTATAATTAATTTTTGCGATATAACGAAGCGCGATCTTGTTATATTAGGCGCTTGGAGGCCTAAAAAACAGTTTCAAAATATATATCATAAATCCTGATTGTGCAAACTCCAACCTGAATGACAAACGATAAAGTCGAGTAAAGTTCGAAGTCATAAAGGTGCCATTAGTTATCATTGGTCAGTAATGATTTCCAGTGGCAAGATGTTGACTTATGTGAACGGAAATATAAGTTCTCTTAATAAAATAATGTCGATGTAACGAAAATCTGCAGAATCCGTAAATGGTAGCTCAAATGTACATGATAAAGCCTAATATCAAATTATTAAACAAACATTAAAAATGTAATTAAGTCAAAGTAATGATCAAGAAAAATATACGTTTTTAAGTCTAATCAATTTAAAAATTAAAACGTTGCCCCTAAAAGTATTTGATTTACCATACAATAATGAATATTAGAAAAAAAGTTGAGAAGTTGCTTTAAAAATTCTAAATAATTCCGAAAATAATTCACTTAATCAATTAATTAATAACTGCACACTTGACAATAAAAATTATTATAATGAACTGAAATAATTAATATTGACTTCAATATAAATTCAAATGTCGTAAATCGTATATAACACTTGTATCACGTATAAAATATAACAATAGATGATATTATCATATCTGCATACACACATCAAAATCAGTAGTGTTCATTATCTAATTCATACAATTTTAAACACAACGAACAAGATTTCTTTTAATCAGGTCAATTTAATAAAAATCAGTAATCTTCAATGAAAGTAAACTTTCATTATTAATCACGCGTACTATTTATTCTTAGTCCGTTATAATGTCAAGTGAGGCGTTAGCTCATTAATTGTTCTATATAATAGGTACTAGTACACTGTTAATTTTAAAACTTGTCAGTCGAAATAACTCAAAGAACAAAAAAGATATTGGCCAATACACGTACGTTTCAAAGGTATGTCGGGGCAACCAAAATTACGTATCTACTAACTATTGTGAATTAAAATATTCTTTAGAAGTGTTACCGTTACATCGTATTTTTATTTACTACTTGAATGTTGCACCTCTCTTTAACATAATGGACTTGTTTAATAGCTAACAAAAAAATCTATATTTTAAAGATTAAGTGTGTTTTTGATATTTGGCAGTATTTTTTGTGGTTGTTTTGTGTGCATTAATTCTTAAACTCTATATATTATTATCAAACTTTGCCTTTTTTCACGGTTTACGATTTGGATTGGGATTTTAATCTTTCACAAACTACCAACATAATAATAAAAAAGTTTCCTGTTACTAAACAAGTGGATTAACAAATAGTTGAAAATCTTCCATTTTAAATATAGTAATCCAACACATTTTTTGTAATTAAAATACTTAACTTTTTCGATAAAAAATCGTGCATTTATATTTTGCAAATCGTCTTGATAACAATTACATTATCGTCGTTCGTAAAGAATCACACTTTAAAAAATTAAATTATTAAATACATTTATAAAACATGAACAAGCAAAAATAAGCCAGCTAACAATTAGGTAAATGTATTTGGAAGCCCACTATGGAATGTTTTATTTTAATAACCAAGTACGAAAGATGCCATAATCAAAAAACAGACAATACAATTTTTTTTACATTACATCGGTGCAAAGTTGTAAAAAACTATTTGGAAGCAGATAAAGCATTTACAACTAAACACTTACACACCAATTCAAGATCTAGTAAAATCATAACAAATCCAATAATTTTAATTTGTTCTGTTTCTATTTAAACACTGTAATTGTTATGTACCTCTGATTAAATAGGTTTTGGCATATTGGAATAAAACAGGTTGAATATTACAACTTTACGTCTAGTATTCAAGCTACGTTTTGTGGTTCCAATGGATACTTTCCCACGGAAACAAGACAACTTAATCACTCCGGAAGCTGTCAATAAATTAGGTGATCTTAAATGTTCTTTAATCTTTCTTGTAAGTATAAAAATAGTCCTAACGCCATGTCTAATTAGGATTTATACAGTTCTATCTGTAACGTTAGTTGAAAGTTTTGTCAAAACCAAATTTGCAACATGTTTAACTTTTTTTATTGCAATTTCTGAAAAATTATCGAAAAAGAATTGATTTCATAATGTATGAAGGGTTGACTACTGGCACATCTTTTCCAGAATCATTAAGACACGAGCTTGATTTTCCATAAAACGATTCCATTTGTCTATAGTCAGCTACATCAGATCCGTCAAAAGATGTCATAGTGGGAAATAATGTATCTACCAAAGTTTTTACTACTTTAGCTAAAAACAAAGTATAGGACTACTCACAGGGCATATAAACTAGTTCATTGCATTTTCGTTGTTCAACAAACTTTTTAGCTTTGCAGGTATTTCTAGGACCAAAGTTGTTTGAATGCCCCTCGACCGTTTTATTGGATTTACATTTGGTATAACATTTATTTTAAATATATATTGCATTAGCACAAGTCCGATTGAACTAGGTTTGGGAACGAGGATGACATACACTTATTGTTTTTTGGGAATATATAATACTATGCTCATTAGGGTGACTTTAGATACTGAAACAGCAATGTCCGAAGGCGAGAACGACCTAAAACAACATTCACGCCATGAAAAAGTTGCAAAGTAATCTCATAGAGCAATGCGTTTAGCGCACTTAAAACACCACAAGGTTTTATCAGTGTTTATTATAAAAGAATTTGTGACAGTAGAATTATTTCTATTAGACAGTGGTTAGATAAATCAAGTGGGGGAAGAACTGATGCTTTATACGCAAGTGGGTTTGATGTAAGAAAGAGGTCTAGAAGATGTGGAGTATGATTAAGGTTATCAGGGAATCTAGTGGGTTCGGAATTCATCACACACGCACGCACGCACGCACCCACGCGCGCGCGCACGCACGCACGCACGCCCACCCGCGCACGCGCACATCCAACCAACCAATCCACCCACCCTTTATATCGAAAGTTAGAGTGAAGATTGAATTGAAAAAATTGCAAGTCGAATGAAGTGAAGTTTCCAGAGGAGACTTGTGTTTCTGATAGAAACTAAATGGCAGTTTGTAATTGTTCAAGGTGTTGGCGAACAGCATTAGGATTAGACCTGATACCACACATGTTACAAGAATGCATCCGAAAGTGAGTAGTTTCAATGACCGAGGACGCTTGAGAATTGAATATTGTGGTTGTAAAAGAGAGAAACAACATGATTCCACCACCTTAATGCGTTTTACGATTGGATCGTACAAAAAGCCGATTGAAATATAAGGTATAGTAGTATTTCACTTGCCTATTTAGTTTTATTTAGTAGATACTTGCTTAAATATTAATTGTAAAAAGTAATCAAATTTTAGAGCACCTTCAACCGCGTTTTGAGCCCACTGTGGTTACCTGAAGTAATTGTTTGAAAGCCGTAGAGGTTCAGCATTGCCACAAGAAAAAAACTAGACTGGTAGTGTTTATTTAGGGTGGCGTTCAAGCAATTCCGTTTACACCCTTGGAGAACAGAGGCCGCCATCCGCATTCTATCTGTAATATGAGATTTTGCAAATTGAGTTAACCAGGTAAGTCTGCAGTGACTGAGAATACGTTAAATAATTTTAAATCATAATATAGAAATTTTATAAAGGCTAACTTCGTTATTATATTCCTTTACGAGAAGCTATTGAGGTACATAAACATCCAAATTACTCCAACACGTAAGGTAAGAAGGAAATCTCTAATTATATAAGGCAGAATTTGAACGTTTGGTATGTCTAAGTTTTTTGCTGTATTTTTCCTAGATCTCAAAATAAATTATCATTAAGTATGTTAAACTGCTACAGCATTGCGATGATTTAGAATATATCCCTAGTAGAATGAAACGATTCTGTGTGCTTCTTAATTTGACAATTTCTTGTAACCAGCAAATGGTTTTTCGCAATGGTAATGTTGTATAACAAAGTTATTTACTTTTTTAACAGTTAACAAGTTTAAGCAACAAGACGCAATTTGAATTAAGTGGGTACAATGCGGTAGATAACAATGGAAACCCTATAACATTCAATTCATCTATGTTTCTACGTAGTTTTCTGATTAACGATTAGTAATTACTTACAGTTATTATTTAACTTATTATACAATGTCATACGTACCTACGTGTAATAAAAAGCTAATTCTTTCTTTATGTGAAATAGATTTAGAATATTCTGTATTAGTATAGCAACGATAACAAGTAATTCAATGAGAAATAATTCTGACAATGAAAGGAAAGGTTACAAAATCATGTGTATAGTAACTTAAATTCAGTGTTTCAATGTATTATTCTTAAGATATTAAATAAACGTAAAAATCGGTTACGACCGACGACGATTTAAAGCGACGTAGAAACGTATACATTTATGTAAAATATAAATATAAATATACACCATTAAAAAACCCAAAAAAACTAAGTGTTTAACTATGTGTAATAATGGTGAAAGTTTACATTCTCATATTGAAACTAAATTTTTCTACTAGGGATGTTATAATTAAAATAAGACTAAATGTACAAATTCTGTTTTCAATGTATCATAACAATTACAGTCTTTTAAGTTGTAACAGAAAATTGTTTATTTGTTAGATTCTTTGATTTTACTAAATCTTTAATTATTATATCAAGTTTTTAGCTGTTAATGCCTCTATCAGTTTCAAGTTAGTTTTCACAACTTTGTACGTACATTATAATTTAATTAAATTTTATTAGATTTATATTTTGATGTGGCATTTTTTGTTGTTAGCCTTCGTCAGTTAGAGGGTGTTCTTATTTGTTCATATTTCATAACTTTGATAACTTAGATAATATTTTAAAACTTTTATCATTTACTGAGGATGATGGCTGTAATTGTTATCAAAACGTTTACATTTCAGTAAAACATAAATAAAAATACGCTATTAAAACCGAAAAGTTAAGTACCTTAATTAAAAATGAAATGTATTTTACCAGAACAAAAATACATAGATTAAACGTTATGTAACACATGTGACCTACATTATGTAAAAGAAACTTATGTGCTAGTTATATCAGATTGCTTTCTGGTTGTTTTAAATTATTACCTTCAAAAGGCAAAAGTCAATTTCTAGATTAAATAAACACAATCCATGTTAAACTTAGTTTTTACTTGTCTTACTCTCAAAATCCATAAGTTATGATAAAATAAAGTTATAAAATCGTAGTGTTAATATTCGACATCTATATGACATCTATGCATAGCTACTATCTACATTACATGCACAAAAAGTCTTAACTGTAAAACTACGGAATCTGTTGTCATACAAAAAGCAAATATACAAAATATATCTTGAAAGCAATTCCAGGCGTTTAAGCAGTTATAAGAACGGTTTAGAAAATACTAGCGAAAAGCTACCTTAACACCTTGTCGAGCTGAAGATTTATTGCGTATACTCAAACTTCTAGATCGTTTCTAAAAGAAATTATTTCTAAATAAACTTCCTATACGATTTTAAAACAAATGTAAAAACGAAAAGTAACAAACCTCATCCTCCGGATCTTTTTCCAATTCAGATTTATCATCATCATCATCATTTTCAAGCTCCAGATGTTCCTCTTCAGTTTGTGGCATTAACTGCAGTTCTTCTTTCGATTTAAATTCTAAGCGAAGAATATAAGGAGGGCATAAAAGACCTAATATTACCTGTAACATTATTAATGAGTAATCATAAGTCAATATAATTGTAAAATTACTTTTAAATTGGTATTTTTGCGCGTTCGCAAACCTCCCATCCATAAATCGGCAAGAATAATTTGAGAACAAGGATGGGCAAGTAATGCTCTATGATTTGCTGTTACTGCTAAACTTAAACAGGTTTGCCCCGACCAATTTTGTAATTCGCAAGTAAGAAGTTGTTGAGTTTGGTCGTCGTCTTGGCGATAGCAAAAATCTAACAACTCCAACGCTGTTACAAAATATAGCAAAAATATAATTATTAACTGGATGTGATGGTTAATTACCTATATTTTCAAATTCTTTACCGTAACTTCTAAGTTCTTCATAAACCTCAGTTTCCATGTCATCCTCAGCAGCTTCATGAGCCATTGCTTTATACAATTTACATGCTACTAAAGATTTTGCTAATGCTTCTTCACCATGTTGCCACATTAATAAAGCCATCTTTTGGCGTTTCATTAATACAGCCCAAATCTAAAATCAGCTATGTTTAACAAGTGCTTAAATGGTATGAGCATACATACAAGTAATTCATTGAATGGATAATCAAACAAACATAACGCTTGATTACTGGGGAGAGCCTCGGCTAATAAGCTCATAGCATTTCCATAGTACCTAACAAAGGAAGAAGAGTTTCTATGCATGTGAGGAATTTTATTCATCACTTTTGCATAGATTGGACGAAATTTTCTTCTTGTATAAAATGCCCTGATAAAATAATTAATGTGTATTTAAATATTACTGAAAATATAAAATTAGTACCTATATGCACCACCCATTAGTTTATTAATCACTAAACCAATATCATGTAAAGTGTACACATAACCTTTAGGAATGTGGGGTCTTACGTCCCGCAAAATATAACCTAAAGTATTACTAGGGCCTTGTTTGGTGTTATAAAGCTCTTCCAAGCGTGGTATTGTGAGAAATTTACGCATGCTTACGCCGTTCTCCAAAAGAAGCTTAACAAAATCTGTCCGATCATGTTCTAATGCTTGCATCATCGCCTCATTTAAAGCTCCTGGAGGCCATTCTTGCCCGTACACAAATATTTCTGAACGTGCAATGTCAACCCGATTCCACGTCAATGCAAGGCTTAATTGTTCAGAAGGGCTTAAATGTTGAGATTTAAAAAGTGCAGTTAAAATTGTTTGATCTAATTCTTGTAGCTGACCTTCATATTTCTCAGATATCCTAAAAATTGTTATCTGAAAATATTAAATATTTAAATGAGAATCACTCTGCTTATACAAATGTACATACTAAATTTTTTTTGCGTGTACATTGAAGTAATTCACTATACAAACATTCTGATTGATCTAATCCTACTTCGAAAGTTCTTTGGATAGTATTAATAAGATAATCTTTCATAGATTCTAATACAGTTTGTTCACCTGATTCAGAATCACAAGCGTATCTAAAATACTTAATATGATGTTTGTTAATATATTGAAGATCTTACTTATGTGTAAAGGCGATGAGATCAGCCGCTCGACCAGAACCATCACACACTACAACAGGAACAGGAGGATTGTCAGTAACATATTCTAACACAGCCCGAATAGTATTGGTACCACCTTCAATAACTAAACAAACTACAGGAGTACTACTATGAGTATCTGCAATAAATGTAGACGTATATATATTTGTGTTAATTTTTCCATCATACGCACAAGGATGCAACCTCTGAATTGATATAAATTTTTCTAATTTCCTACGAAGTACAATTTCGGCTCCATATCTGCCTTGCGTACCATTATCAACCAGCAGAAAATAGGCGTGTCTATTGTTTAATGCGGCAAATTTGGACCTAAAAGTTAAACTGGTTTAGTAATATGTTACATCTACATTTTACATATATTGTTTGTTAATTATTCTTCCAATGAAATTAATTTTAGAACATTAATTGTTTATTAAGCATATCCTCCGTTTAAAGATAAGATAATTCATGTTCAACAAATCGTATATTTCGGAAGCTTTGCACATTCATATTTCACGTCTTAGTGAATCTAAATCTTTAATTGACTGGCTCTGGTGGTGTGGTACCATTAATATTATCATCAATACAAGTAGTTAATGTAACAGTTTTATTATTTAACTCTCATTGTTGTTGAAAGTTATTTGAGTCACTAAAGTAAATATTGGGTTACTTTAAAGATTATTGACTTCGAGTATTTCTGAAAGAACAGACTGTTTCATTCTGATGTACAGAATTTTGAGTAACGTTTATTGTTGACTTCTTCAAGATACTAAGTGAAGATAAAAAAATTAGCAAATTTATGATACATAAATTTAGAGTACCAGTAGCGAGTTCACATAACCAATAGGCATTATATGGCAGCAGATATTTTTGTGTGTGTGAACAGTTTGTATTTCTGTTTTATGCAAACATATATATCTTGGCACAAAACACACTTTAGAATTATTTCTATAATGATATAACATAAACATTAGCTATTTGTTGACGTGTTGTAATAGAAAAAGAATATAAATTTTGACACTTTGTCAGCTTCAAACAAAACATGGCACTGAGGAATCTTTGTAGTTTTACTATGATATGCAAAAATTGTTCTTGCCAATTTAGTGCCGGATCTAGGACTTTTTCAGGAAGAGCAAGGTTAGCATATTCACCTTCACCGAAATCTACATGACAATTAATGTTTACAAAAATTGGCTTTTTTTAATTGTTAGTTCTGTCGCCCTTCCTTCATACTGGCCTGGAGGTTGCTCCACTTTTCCCTCCTAGATCCGGCGCTACAGTTTATTAAGTAAGAATATTAAAAAAATTTGATGATAATGTGATTAATCATTCTACAATGGTAAAGTGTTAATAACCAATGGGGTATTTTCACCCTTTGTATCTCGTTAAACGGTGAAAAGCACCCTTTGGTTACTAGTGTAGTTAATTTTCTTAGGAGGTGTGAAATACGCAAAACAGGAAGAATTATTAAATAACCAAAAACTTCCAAGAATCACAGTGATACACGCTGACAATGAACTAACAATTCTTTCTGAGTGCACTATCATCTAAATTTTTAAATGTTTGATGATTATTTACTAGCTCATTTTTGTGCATCTTAAGGTTCATAAGAAAAGAACCGCGCTATAAAAAATACGGAGAAGATGTTGGGGTATGAAACTGATCTTTATATTGCTTTGATAAAATTATTTAGTAAAACAAAATACATTCTTTGAATGCTATATTTTTTGCTCCAAAGTACCTTGTTTTACTAAATTGTTTATGTTGACTTTACAATGTAAATTACATTTTAGAGCATCAGAAAATGGCGGAGATGAAAGAAATTAGTTAAGCAAACATCAAGTTTCTGATGCCAGTATCACTTCTTTCTCTATTTATTAATTGATCTCTTCAAACGTTATTATTTTCGATCGAAATTGTAGAAATAATCTGTAACACAAGATATTAATTTAATACGGAGAATAGTTGATAGATAGTGCTACAACACATTTTAAATTGCTAGTCTTACAGTTCGTTTTCACATGTATGTGTTTTCGAGCTCTCTTTGACTACATCGGTTTAGATGTTTCTTGTAAAGCAGTACGACACGCGCTAATTTTTTAGTAAGGACTATAACCCTTAGATAAAAGGTATTTAATAGATAGGATAGTGAAGTCGCAAAGTGTGATACATGATTGCGTGCCTTCTCGCGGTTTGTGGTAGTACTAATGTATTCGAAACTTTTGTTCACTATTCAAAACGAAATTATTCAACTGCTTGGTTCAAAGATAAGACAACATATTTTAAATGAAATACGTAAGTGAACATCTTATTCTATTAGTGTAGATTGTACGTCCGACATAAGTCACATCGAACAACTATCTATGGTTATTAAATACATAAGCTGCGATTCACGAAAGGCGCCTAATCCGAACAGTACTTTTAGGTTTTATTCCTGTCAATTGTTCAACAGGAAAAACTCAAATTCTCTTTTGTCTCAGCTACAGGACTTGGATCTATCACTGACTAATATGCGTGAACAAAGGTATGATAACGGTGCTGATATGAGGTGAAACATGCAGGAGTCTAGAGGTGAATACTAGACATAAATTCGCTAGCATTTTTTTTTGTACCGTGTAGTTTACAATCTCTTAACGACCCAACCTTAGGGGAGGGTGGGGCAATGCGGACTATTCAAGGGAAAATGGCTTATAGACTCGTTATAGAAATATATTGAGAAATCCCCATAAGCTCAAAATGTTCATTTAACATTTGAATATTATTATTGAAAAAGTTAGAACTAAAATAGTCATACGTATTTTGGGGGTATAAAAAAAATGAGGGCATGACAAAAGTTCACTTTGCCCCATGACTTGGGGCAATGTGAACTACCCAATCCTATATAAAAACTGAAGTAACAAAAAATTTAATCACAATAAAATTGAACAAAGGAGAACTTTTATTTACGACATTATGGCTCAAAAAATAAACAAACAAAAATTTTATGAAATAAAAAAATGCAAATTATTTAAAGGCAAAATTCACATTTGAATTCTTCGTCGTCCTCTGGTTCGACTCCGGCACATGCTTCATGTGCCCACTTGAAACATCCAGAACACCGTACCCAACCATCGTCATTTAATGATTTGGAATACCATTCATTGCAGTAAAAACATTCTGCATCATCGTTCTCATTTTCACTATTTTCAACTATTTTCTTAATTATTTGTTTTCCTTTATTTTTTTTCTGGGGTGCCTGCTCATTTTCTATGTTTCTTTTAATTTGTTTATTTATCTTTGATAATTTTTCCACTTTGAGCTTTATTTCATTCTCTAATTCTGCCTTATAAGGACTAGCAGTTAATATGGCTGCTTTGCCTTTTTTTACTTTTCGTGTCGAAGCTTTTACTTGGCTACACTTTGGAAGTGGATGGATATCTTGAGGACTCTGCATTGCAAAATTACTTTTAATATTTTCTATGGATCGTAAAGGAAAAGAGACTGGTTTTGAGACAGACTCTGGTGAATTCACAACATCAGTAGAAGTTGAAGCTCTAGGTTCTTTTTGTTGAGTAGGTGACAGACCATTTATTTTTAATGGAATTGGAGTCAGGGTCACCAATAAAGTACTGTTTGATCTAGAGGTTGAAGAAATTGGATCTTCCTGTGCAGACTGCGGCAGAACATTTTTTTCGAGATTTTTCTGTCACAACTGGTGGTGCAAAGTCTATATCTGTAAATATATTCGGATCGTATGGGACAAAACCACATTTTTTAAAAGCGTTAATAGCATTTAAGGAGTTGCTGCCTGCAAATAGGCTTCTCCAAAAATACTGGCAATTTGAAACACTGTGACAACCCTGCCAGGATTATTATTAAGATATTTTTCTAAAGCTAGATCGTAATACCGCGCCAAAGGAGCCATAAATCCAACGTCCATTGGCTGCATTTTGTGGGTGCAGTGGGGTGGTAGGCAAACTATATGTACATATTGAGCTCTAGCCATATCAATCACTTCTACATTCTTGGTATGACAACTATGTCCGTCTAAAACCAGTAAAACAGGATCTCGGTGTTCATCCAACCGCTATCACTACAGGCAAATATGGTGTCAGGTGGTGCACCATTTTGGAGTTCAAATTTCATCCTTTTTCTTGCAAAAACTAGTAATGGAGCTACATAATGACCTGCCGATGACATACAAATAAGCGCTGTTGTGGTTCCACTTCTATCGGCCGATGTAAGTCGGCCAACTTGTTTTCTACCCTTCTGCGCCAAAATTTTACTATTACATTTAGGCACGGTACCTAAACCTGTTTCATCACAATTGTAGATCCTTGTTGCCTTAATGTTCTTAGAGTCCTAAACTTGCTTATATAAATCGAAAAATAGTTTTACATTATGAGGGTTAAATGCTTGGCCCCTAGCAGTAGATGTGGACTCGGTTTTCGTAGGGAAATGGCTGGATGTCGCTTACGAAATCCATAAGCCCAATCAAGTCCGGCTAGTTCTTTCGATTTATTGAAATTGTGAGGTATACCATTTTTTTCGGCCAACTGGAAAGCCAGAGAACGAAGATCAAGTAGTGTAATTCCATAAAGACGAGATTCCATGTCCAAAATATAAGTTACGAGTTCTTCTTCCTGCTCTTTGTTAAAAACAGGTCTATAGTACCCCAGTCCTTTCTTGTTAGGTAAAATTCGTTTATTTGTTTTCTTACATCGTCGAATCAAAGTAGCTTTTGGTACATGAAAATATTTATTTGCTTTTAAATAGCTAAATCTACCCTCTTTAACTGCTTTTATAGCTTTTTGCATTGAATTAAGTGACCATCTTTGTTGTTCCGTTTTCCTTTTGTAGTCTCGTACCATTTTTGCAAACTGAAAATAAAGAAATTAATTTCATTTTCTCTATAGTAATAAAAAATGTAATTGGGGCAAAGTGAACTACTAATGGTTCACACTGGCCCAAATGTACTTTGAAATAAAAAGTTGGCGTTTAGTTAAAATATTGAATAGAAGTTGAAACAATTATATATGTGTTAAAAGGTATCCCCTGTAAGATAACTAGTGACTATTAAAAGTTAAAGAAAATAAATTTACTTACCAAGTAATTTAGCCTTAAAGTCAGCAGTGTCGTTACATCAGCCAAGACAAAAACACGTTTATTTCTTCTAACTATCACAACCCACTCTCTATGACTCCTAAACTCACACTGAGCATAGATTGATCACGTACACATATTTGTACCGAATATCGTATGCGAGGTTGCCACTGTTTAAAAAAATACCGAAGTAGTTTACATTGCCCCGATGGACCACGTTGCCCCATCCTCCCCTATACTGCGACAAAGCCGTCAAGTTTTTAAGCATTTTACAAGAAAACTTCTACTTCTCTACTTCAACTTATAGATGGTCAAAAGAAAGGCGCAACTCCATTAAAAGAGAAACCATTAAGTGAAACTCGATGGGAAAGCCTTATTGACGACGTGACTCCCTTCCGTTACAGACTGGAGAAGAAATCTGTGCACTCGTTATATACGTTATCAACCGATTCAAGATCTGATGCGTACGGAAAAAATGCTTCGTTAGGTCTGGCTCGTAAACTAAAGTGTTTTAAGTTTTTCTATTGCCTAGTTGTTTGGTATACAATTCTCGTCAGTATAAATGTGATCAGTATACAGTTCCAGAAGTAACGATTAAATATTTCACAATCAGTCGACCTTATCGATAGATTAAAGAACTACTGCGAGGAAATGCGTACAAAGGAAGATTTTCAAGTGATAGTTGATAGTAAGGGAAATTGCTGAAACTATTGAAATTGACCCAATATTTCCAACTGTATTACAAGTCGACTCTACAAAAATTAGTCGCCAGTTTGACTATTAGGAACAAAACGAATAAATTGTGGATGCTAAAAAGACTTTTCGAAATAACTTTTATTTTTGTGTTGGATCGCGCTATCACTTCATTGGAAGAACGATTCTTTCAGCTAGTAGCGCACAAGGACATCTATACAATAAAAAACAAAGATAAGGATACACTGCTAAATAGATGTGTAGATTTACAGTGGCGTTAACAGATGGAGAACACCATGATATCGAAGGCTACCAACTCCATCAAGAACTCTTAGTACTATTTTCTTTATTATCTAACGATTGTGGAAGTGGTGGCCTCCTAGGCATAGGAATATTTATCACTTCCAATTCTTTAAGTGAACATTTTCCTAATGTTTTCATAGCACTTAGAATCGCTCCCACTTTTCCAGTTAAGTGTTCCTTCTGAAGAAAGAAGCTTTTCAAAATTAAAGTTAATTAAAAATTATTTCCGATCAACAATGGAACGGTGAGTTTGTGTGAAGCAAGGCGAATATATACTGTTTTCGTAAAAAAATGGATTTCCAGTCTACTTTTGGTTAACGTCCGTTTAAAGATACAGGCAATTTGTGAATATCTCCAAAACTAATAAATCCTGTGAAATAAGTGTGTAGCCATTTTTCTTCGTTAAGAACTAAATAAGTCTCTAAAGCACTCTTTGTGAGTATTTCAAAAACAATTCCACTTTATAGCAAAAATTATAGATATACCTATTCAATGTCATTTAATTTTAAATCAGTTTTCCTTATAAAAGTTTTCAATACGAAACTAAATAAGATTTGTATAGCATTTTTTATGTTTTTATTAACAAAATTTCTAAATTAATAATATTAGGGAAATGGTAATAAAACAAAAAATCGAGTTGGTAACCGTTATTTAAAGGCAAGTTATACTCAAAACAAGTTGTGGGTGTACCAATAACTTTAAATAAAGAAAAGTGGTTGTTTACTAATAGGTATCTAATTGAGTTTATTGTCATTTATTCAATTAGTACCAAAATCCTATAATTACTACACGAGATAGTATTTAAATAATTACTAATGCATGTATCAATTTCTTTTTTTACAATTATTTACTTTTTACTTTGCGGCACTACATCTTTTTTTGATCAATCCAGTTCGCTATTCATACACAAAATCGTCAATTTCAATGTAGGCAGTAACAAAGATGTAGAAAAACGACCCCTAACAATCGTATATTCAATATTTTTTTAACTGATTTTTATATGACAAAAATGCAACCTTTCTAGTTGTGAAATTAATTTTTTGGCTTCCCTTCTCCAACACTGGTTTCTAACCGTCAAAACCGTCCAAAACTCATTTCTAACCTAGACCGGCAAAAAGTTAAAATTTTAGATTGGCACCACTGATTTTTCATACATGAACGTTTTCTGAGAACTGTCATGAATATTAGAGCCGTGTGACACGTAGATGTTCAATTAAAATATAATGGCGTCACCACCTCGCAGTTGCAGGTCTCGGATAAAGCCTCGTCTGCAATTTTGTTCATACCCGCAAATGGTCGTCTCTGTCCTACTGACACAAATAACTATTATTTCTGTAGGTATACTATTTTCCATCCTTGTATAAATTGGTAAAAATTGTATAAGTTTGACATTTATTTATTTGTGGCAATTAAATCTAAATTTCAATAAATATTTTTTTTCGAAGGTTCTGGAACCCGTAATAGTTATTTAAGTATTAAGTGCGGTAAGTGTCGTTTACCGTCCGAAGGTGTTTGAACACCGACGCGAGAGCGAAGACCTTCAATATTCGACACTTACCCCTCAAAATACTTATTATATCTTGTGTATAAATAAACTTTTGCAGTTCAAAATAAGATAACTGTACCTATATAACAACATCCATTTTACACTGTTTTCAAAAATAAACAGTCCATACAGAATTATAACACGTTCTTAAACAGATCGGTAAATGCACTTGGAAATACCAATCAACGCACTTGACAAGTAAACATAAATAGGTCGCTTAAACGTATACCTGACGATTTCTTATTGACGATGTTGCCAATTTTCGTTGCTTAACAGGTATTATAAACCTCACGAAAGAAGGATGGACAACATCATAACTTTAGAGCAAATACGCAAAACTACACAAGTATAAGCTAGCTTTAGTACTTGCGCATGCGTCTAACTACTTATTTTGATTGCTAGACAACATCACCAACTATTTGGATAATCAACAGTAATATATTAAGTGCATAGTGACTTGCCGAAAATACTGGCTAACGGATGCATGAGCGCTTGTTGCGACGAAAATATTTTCTCAACCAACAAGCTCGAATGCATCCTTAAGCAAGTATTAACGAAGCAAAGGAACTATGTACAAGATATATTTTACTTACTATTGCATAAGTTTAATAATGAAAACTGTGTAAAAAATTAATCTTGTCTACTGAGTAGTTTCAGTGTGTAATTACTTAGCCAATTTAATTTAGTAAATAATTCATTTTTTGTAGTTATCTGCGCTTTTTGGTTACACGAAACACATAAGTGTTGTGTAACACTTATCAGTTATTTGAAATGTGATGAGTTCAAAATTTGAAATTCATGTTATTTCATTGGTTGGTGGGGTTTGGTTGACATACGTACACAATAGTCGACCTAATCTAAAGAGTGGTATCTAAATGTACTAATAAGCGGGTTGCCGGATTAACTGGTCGAAGACGGTCGGAGTTCCTAGTAAAATGTAGTCTGAAAAATTGCTTCAGAATTAACACTTAGTTTTAAAGGTACCTAAAATTCGATAATACATGTTACAGACGCCACTGCGATTGAAATTTCTAAGTAAAACTTCTTTGAGCGACATGTTAAAAATCTTTATTGATCGTAGAAACCAAAATTATTATCCACTCGGTAATTTACTAAAGTAATTTCAAACACAAAAATTACATTAATTATTTTAGATTTCATAATGCTCTCTCAAAAATAATGGAACCAGTCGTTAAATAAATCCTGTAAACATATAAGCTTGAAAATATGATCAGCGCTACCTAATGTGTATATCAATAAATAATTTTGAGAAAAGTAATCACCAAAACTTTCCCTTGGACCTTGCATTTTTACACAAACACTCACTAATAAGTAATAAAAATGAAATAACATTGACCCAATTTTGAAATGAAATAAAAGGGTATAAACTGATATTAATTCTGTAACCTTGTGAAGACAATTTAATGACTACACAAAATAAGCTTTGTTTTAATTTGCTTAGAATATTACTTATAGTGCATTAATTAACTTACTTATACTAAATACAACGAAATTTCCATTATATGTAAACCAGTTCCTTATAATTAAGCATGTCATTACAAACTTTAAAGTTATTTAAACAAATTTCTAATCTCATAAATACTTATCAGTAAAATATTAAATTGCATTAAACGTTTATCTTTAGTGTCAATGAACTGCAAAACAATTCTTAATGCAATCGAAATTTGGTCGGCTTAATGATATCTCTCTAGATTCAAACATGCGTAAACGAATCTAAAGCGTAACCGCTTATTAAGGAATACTTTTGCAACGCTAAACACCAAAGAATACGAACTATAAATTTTGTAAGTTAACACTTACAATGAATCTTCTGAAACAAATTACTTCGTTAAATGTAATTACTTGAAAGAAGAAAATATTTGAGATACACTTGATACATATATTAAAAAATAATGCATCGAGTGATTCTCATCCGAATCAGTGCTTTCTTAAAATTAACTTAAATTTCCTAGCTAATTGTAAATGTACATAAACAATTTTGGAAGAATACAAAACCCCGTTATAAAATTTACATAGTAATAGTAAACAGATAAAAGAAAAATGGGTTTCTGCATTCAAGCAAAAATCTTACGATACTCGTTCTATTCTATTCTATCTATTTAGAAAGGATTGATCCAAGTTTATTTGATTCGTACAAGAAAGTTGAAATATACCAAAACTTCGAACTGGAATTATTAAAAGAAAAACTTCATAACATTCAATCTTTGATTAATTTGTTTAAACATAAGCCTTCGAGAGGAGAATACCTTAGACTTCATACTCGTTTATTGCATATTTTGAAGCGTTTGAATTACACCACTTTTGATAATGAATTTTTGTATTTACACGATCAATTGTTAACTTTATGTAATGAATCCATAGAATTAATTGAATCTATAAATGAAAATATTAAATTGAATAATGAGTTACCATATTTAGACACTTCTAATATTTCTATGTCACATAATGACGATGTTAATACTTCAGTTAGTATTCCAGCTGAAGATTTTTCCAAATTAATTCAAAATTTACAAGTTTCTAAAAGTTCTGTTCCTGTTTATAAATTAAATCTAAAATTTAATGGTAGTGAAAAAGAAGTTTTTACATTTATTCAAAGATGTGAGGAGTTGATGATTGCACGAAACATTTCAAAGTCGGAGATGCTTTTATCTGGTATTGATTTATTTTCAGGAAAAGGTTTAATATGGTTCAGAGCTGTGAAGCTCGAAATTCATACGTGGGACCAACTTATTTCTAAATTAAAAAGCGACTTTTTACCCGAAGGACATGACGAAGTTTTGTTAGATGAAATTAAGAATAAAAAGCAGAGTTTTGATGAAATTCCAACCCTCTTTATTTCCGAAATGGTTAATTTATTTTCACAATTAGACGTTCCTCCTTCTGAGGGTGAACAATTAAAAATTATTATGTACAATTTACAACCTTGGTTTGCTACTCAGTTAGTTCTTGTTAATGTTAATGATATTTTCCATTTAGTTGAGTTATGTAAAAAATTGCAGCAAGTGAAAGCTCAGAATTCAAAATTCAAATTTAATTCTTGTTCAGATTCACAAAAACAATCTGAATACAAACCTTCTTCTACATTGAATCAAAATATTAAATCTAAAGTCAATTTTACTGGTACTAAGCCAAAAAATTTAAATTCAACTTTTAATAATTCAAAAATTAATACAGCCAAATCTTCAACATGTTTTAAGTGTAAACAATTGGGTCATACCTATCACACCTGTGACAAGGGTGATGATAAAATATTTTGCTTCAAATGTGGGTATTCCGATGTTACTTTTACTAATTGTCCGAAGTGTAAATTTTCAAAAAGCTTGTAAGTGGGAAGTGTTCTGTTAGTCGACACATTCCTTATGATTTTTCTGATGCTGACAAGCATGTTTTTAAAGAATGGTTAATTACAGTTAATAAATTTTATGGAACTCCAAAAATTTGTTCCAAATTTGTTGAAAAGAATAATGATATTAGATCTTTTATTAATGTAATTTCCAAATATATTAAAAATTGCAATATTTGTAACCGAAGCAAGTCTTCACAGTTTAATCATTATGGTTTCATGGGTAAAGAGAAAAATGTTTCTTATCCTTTTCAATGTATTTCTATTGATTAATGGGTCCTTTTCCAAGATCGAAGAGTGGTAATACAGTTTTATTAGTTATTTGTGATTGGTTTACTAAATTTAAATGAGTTCTTACAAAGTTCAATCCATTTGGTTCAATGCAAGTTATCATCCCCAAGTAAATTTTGTTGAGAGAGTTAATAAAGTAGTAGATACTGCAATTAGGTCTTATATTAAAGATGATCACAAGGAATGGGATGTTGAAATTCACAAAATTGCCCATGCTATTCGTAACGCTGTCCATGAATCTACGAAATTTTCACCTTCCTTTTTAGCGTTTGGTCGAACAGTTCCAATTTCTGGAGATTTTTATGGTCGACTAAAGGATTTTAAAGAGGATGATTTATTTATTACTAACCGTGAACAATTAGTTCAAGATTTAAATGAACTTTCACCCGTTTTTAAACATGTTAAACAAAATTTACATGCAGCTTACGAAATAAATTCAAAATCTTACAATTTGCGACGGCGTCCATTGAAATTAAACGTCGGCGATTTAGTTTAGAAAAAGAATTTTACTTTATCTGATGCGACTAAAAATTATAGTCAAAAGTTAGCTCCAAAATTTATTGAGGTATTAGGTCCAACTACGTACCGACTGGCCACCTTTTGATAATAAACCATTAGGTGTTTTTCATGTTAAAGATTTAAAACCCCATTAGTTCTGAATTATTTTCTATTCCCAGTATTTTTGAGACTCTTACATTCTGGTTTTCTTATTTACATTTTAATTATTTTGATGATTTTTCAAAGTAATTTGATTTTTTGTGCTTATTTCGCACATTACTTTATTTTATATTTTTGTGGCTTTGCAAACCACTTATTTTATTTTTGCTACTTTTGTTTAGCGCGATTGTTGATATTTAAATCACATTGTGCGATTGTTTTGCCGATTTTTGGGACATTAGTTCTCGGCTAGATTATCTTCTTTTAATGGATTTACAATTTGCTATTGTTACAATAGTAAAATTTAAGATAACCATTTTGAGTTTACCTCTGATCGTTATTTAACGTGAAATTTTCAAACTCTCAACCGTTGATAAGAAAACTAGTAATGCTTGTTTACATTTTTATTTTTTATTTGATTTAGTTATTTTGGTTTCCCTGAAATTGTTTCGAAATTCTAGCTTTTGACGATTCCTGATGTGTCTAGTGCACTATTCTTAACGGTGCTTGAGGACTTCAGTTCGCTTCGTGTCAACCTCGATTAGTTCACTTCCCGATTGTGACTTCCTGATTATGACGTTTTAGTAGTTTTAGGGGGGGGGGTCTGTTGTGTTCGTAAGAGTGCATCATCCTTTCCTTTGCTACTTCATCTAGATTTCGACCTATTTACGAAACGTGCGTGTTAGTTAGGGGTATGTTTAGTCATGGACGACGACTGTGGAACAACATGAAACCTGAATCTCGTGAAGGGTAGAGTGGCTTTTCTTGTTCTCCACGACGAAACATCTTGAGCTGATTTGTCATGGAAATAGTCGTATCTTGGATTTATCGATTTTGACTCACCGAACGTGACTGTGGTACTTTTGTTCTATTTAATTTTTATTTAGCATTTTAATTTTCCCTTTTTATTTTATTTACATTTTATTTAGATTTTAGGTATTAGTGTTTACATTTTGCTTGAATTTTAATTAGCTTAACATTTTTTATTTCCTTAAATTTTAGTAAATTCATTTATTAGCTTAGTGTTTGGAATCTCCGCTTTGGTGATCTCCGAGTCCAAATTTTAGGAGGGGGTGTATAACAACCCATTTTGAGTTGTATTAAAATATACCGTAATTTAGGTCTTTCGTTCATTCAGTTGTAAATATAAGAAAAAATTTTAATTATTTTTGCATTATAGCTATGAGGTAGGCAACTTGATTTGCATTTTGGTTTAACTTAAGTGCATATCTTCTTAAGGGTATATACTTCTTAAAGGTTTATACTCCCACTTTAAATTATTCTGCTCATATCTTTTGCGCACCGCCCATTTCTTTTCACTTCCTGATGAATGTAGTGTTGTTAGGAAGCTTTTTTTGGTTTCCACCTAAATTTTGTGAAAGTGCCATTGATTTAATAGTAAGATATCTTTTAACGCATTATACAAAAGAAATTAAAACATTTGCTCTTTGCAGACACTTTCTTTTATTTTTACTTTTATTACAATTACTTTTCTACGTTAATTACATTTTAACTACGCATTTACTTGTACGTACGCTTTCATTTTAATGCAATAAATATTGGATTCAAAATTTCAAGGAGAAATTTACAAGAAGTAAAATTCCATGTATGGGCGTGGTTTACAACGTTAAGTATTATTTCAAGATATTGCGCAATAATGGTGCAAATATGACATCACCTTGGTTGACAGTTCCGTAATCATTTAGATACCAGAGGTTATTAAAAAGTTTGTGTACAAAATTTTACGAAAAGGTATTTATAACATTAGTTAGTAATTTAAGGCTATAACTAGTTTTAAGATATATTTTATTTAACCCTATCATTTTAACTGTTAATAAACATAGTCTGTATATATTTTTATTTTTTTCATTTTGATACAATTTTTAGTGTAGACCTCGGTTTAGTTATTCCGAGCATAATTAAAAAATAACTTGGCGTCCTAGATCTTTTTTATTAGCGATACATTGCATTTTTTTTCTATTGATGTTCAGTGGAAGTAATCAAGCCTAAATTGTGGTAATTAAGCAAATCAAAAGATTGAACCACCCTACGTTAATCTACCGACTGAGACGAAGGCATTATTTTTGGTGAATGGGTTGTATCTCGAGTTAGTTTAAAATTTGTTTTAGAGAACGATTTAACTCATTCATTTATACATTTTTTATTATACTTGACCTTCACCAATTTTTTTATTATAAACCCATTTCACATAAGCTGATAGAACTAGGATGGTTGAATATGAAGAACCAGCGCAAGTTAAGGTCACTTTGTCTTTTTCACAAAATTATTAATAATAAATCTCCTCCCTATCTTTATAATAAAATTACATTTCGTACTGATGTTCACCATTTCCATTTACGTTATAGAGGTCTGCTAACTATATCACATCATTGCACAACTACATTTGATCGATCGTTCACATATGAAATTGCTAGTCTCTATAACGCATTACCTTATTAAGTTTAAGCGATAGTAACTAATCTTCTTTTAGATTAAAGTTAGAAACCAGTACCAGCAGATATTTTACTAAAACCGTAAAAAACAACGTTTTATATAGTCTTTTTCTAAATTGTACTGCCTATCATAAGCATAATGGGCAATGGCTAATATATTTTTCTATTTTTTATTATCAAATAACATCTTTAATATTACCGTAACGTGTGTAGTATTTAATGAAAAATATTAAAAAAAATTATGGTGGGTAAAAATACTAATTTGCACTATCAAGTGATACGTTATATGTACGATATAATACAAAATATCCCTATTAACACACACGATATAGAGTGTACTCTATTTTTTGAGACTAAACATTTAAATCTTGCATAAAAAAATTATCAAGTGTACATAAATCAATAACCAATTAATTTTACCTTGAATTTAGAAATGTCACGGTGACGAGTGTTAAAATTTTAGTGAATATTCTTTATATAATGGTAGTATTTTTTGGCAATGGTTTGAAAGTATATAATCCGTATGTAACTTTAAGAAATATTTGTAACCTATTCAATTTTCGGCTAATTGCATCTGATAATATTTCTTATTTCCGTTCCTACATTTTACTAATGTTTACTGTTATTCGCAAACAAAGGGAACACAACCAGAAACTCCTGAACTGGTGTATGTTCCCAACTTCTTTAAGTGGTTAAAAACGAAGGCAAAGTTAAAATATTTACAGAAAAAATGGGATCCTGAATTTAATGAAGGTGCATTTATTTATGGTTCTACTCAGGCTATATGTAGAATAACAGATATAATACATAAGGGCGAAACAGAAAAATTAAATGGATTATTAACGTCCTCAGCTCAACGGAATTTAATAGAACAACTTAATCATAGAATATCTAACTTACAAAAACAAATTATAAATATTACACCTACGGATATTAAAATTATGATACCAACGCAAGTTAAATTAAAAACATACGGAGATAAGAAAACATGTGAAATTTGTCTTCGAACTTTGGCTTTAAAGTGGTTTGAGCATAAGCGGTCTGTTAAATTGGTGTTAGTTGCCTTACAAACAGAATTTGTCCGAGATTATAGGAAAAACGTGCGACCAGAATGGACAATTAGTGTATATGATATATTAGAATGTACCTTACTTGATGAATCTCCTCCACCTAGGTAAAATCATTAAAAATAATACGTGCTAAGACATATTTGTATTTTATTTTCAAGGTTTACTTTTGAAACATTATTCTTTTAAATTTACAATTTCGATATTTGTGTTAATTTATCTTTTTGTATTCAGTAATCTGTAAATCACAGCAATGAAGCTTATGTGGTGTGTTTCAAAAATGTGTGAAAAATAGTTATTTCCAATGTCTATGTGCAAGCGATGTCGATGCCAAGGCAATAAGCACGGTTCGAATTATATGGATAATAAGTTTTTTTTAAGTAATAATATAAGGTTGCATTGTTCAACAGAAAAATTATTCCAATTATAAAACAATATAATACATAAAGCGCCTATATTAAACATTACACCTAACTTATGTAAAAACAAGTATTTATGAATACACTACAAACTGGTACCTTCCTGCATTTTTTTAGGGTTACAAATTATTACAGTTGGACAGTATTACACGCACGAGGTTGAACGCAAGTTTTTTGACGCTGACAAAACATCTCCATATCTAAGGAAGTGCTAATGAAGGCAAAGGAAAAGGCCACGTATTTCATTCTCTATCCAACGGGGAGGGCGGGCTGCTTGAGCTTTCCAAGCTCCTTCAGACACAATCATGGATTCCCAGCATACATACATACATTACGTATATGTTCATGGTGGGATTAAGGATGGGCGTAGTCAGGATAGGATCGGAAGGAACGGAGTTAGGGTTCTGAGGGGGAAAATACTACCCCAGCATTCGCATAAGTAGCCGCACATGGTGTATCCATGCCCCTACATGTGTATGAGGAAAACCCCCTGAAAAAACCTTATACAAGATAGATGGTAACGGGAATCTAAGCCATTACCTCCCTAATGCTAAGCAGGTCGTGTAACCACTACCTACTAGCTCGGTGAAGTACTGATGATACACATGTAATTTGTAAACGGGTTTCGAGAAAGGGTAGGGGGTATTTGTAAATTCGACAAAAAAAATTTTTTTAATTAATTTTTAGACGAAGGTTTGGAAAATTAAGCATCAGAGATTATGTTGGCTCCTCTAACCGAAAACGGAAATTAGCTGCCGCACGTTTACACATCTCTCTGGAAACGGCGGTCATTTCAGTGCGGATGGTTTGTTTCAATTTCAGTAGAATTCGTGGTTTGTGTGCATACACTTTCTCTTTAAGGCATGCCCATAAGCTGATGATTCCTAGGCGAGAGATCACTTGTGTGGCAAGTGACCCCATCTTGTTGAAACCATGTTTCCACATTAAAACCTTTAAACTCTTACAGTTGTGGAACCAAAAGGTTCCTTAACATGTTGCAATACCGTTCACTGTTTACCCTCGCCGGTCTTCAAAAAAAAATAATAAGGCCCAATGATGCCAGCCTACACAATAACTTTTGGACTATGTAGTGGTTGTTCATGTTTCTGTCTTGGATTTTCGTTGACTCAGTAGCGGCAGTTTTGTTTGTTCACGTGCCCATTTAAGTTAAAGTTTGCTTCGTCACTAAACAGAATGTTTTCAAACATTCGTTTGACGTATTTCATTTGCAAAACTCAGTCGGAGAGTATAGTCGGTAACGTTCAATTTTTGAACGATCTGAATTTTGTAGGCTGTAAGATGTAAATCTTGCTTCAGAATCTTGTGCAACGACGATTTTTTAATGTTCTTCACTGTGTTTGCGAACTGATTGAGTCGGACTTTCACGCACTGAAACTCTCACTTCAATCGTTTGTTGGGTTTGAATAGAGCGCGGGTGACTTGGATTGTGAATTTTTACAGTCAAATCCATTTCCTGATGGTATCATCCTTCGGTGCATTCCGTACATTAAATTCTGGACGATACAAACGTTGAGCTGTGACTATCGTAAAAAGCGCGATGGTGTCCCGGGTACACTTCCATGGTTACTAAATCACCAAATAGTAGCACAGCAATCCTTACTGTTCACTTCCGAATAAATGGGCAGTGCAGATACAAATAACCTCTACCCTTTCTGGATACCCGCTATCAAATAATGCCTCGAGTACACGCCCACCGACTAGGAACCTCACATCCGAGGAACTATGATCCCCAATCGATGGAAGCTGGCTTAGAAGCAGTTGTCGGCGGACTCTCAGTTAGTCAAGCTGCTACACAGTTCGGTATTCCAAAAACTACTTTATATGAAAGATACAGAGAGACGCACTCTAACAGACCAGGAAGCGAATGCAATAATATTTGAACAGACAGTGCGCTCGTGTGCAGTGTTTTAAAAATTACAGAACGAAACAGCCAAAATATTAAACGTTGCCGGGTTGAATTACAAGTAGAAACAATTAAGGACTATTCTCCACAGTGCATCATACACTATGACGAAATGAACGTCACCGATGACCCAGGATGTGAAAAAGTTTTTATCGTAGAAAAACAAAGCACCGAGCAAAATCATGGGTTTTTCAAAAACCCCTACTTCATTTATATTTGCTGCAACAACTGCTGGAACTTTACTCCCTCCTTATATTGTGCACAAGGCAAAATATCTGTATCCTGACGGTGCTAGATACAAACGGTCAACTTCAGGTTGGTTCGACGCGTATATTTTCGAAGACTGATTCTTCCAAATAGTATTGCCCCATTTTAAAGAATTGAACGTAAAAATGCTATGATTGGAAGTCACATTTCCTACAGTGGTAAAAGCCTGTGAGGATAACAATATTTCCTTTGTATTACTTCCCAAAAAATAGCACTCACATATGCCAACTTCTAGACGTTGCAGTATTCTATGCAATGAAAGTGGCTTGGAGGAAAACATTGACTGAATAGAAACAAAAAATCAGGGGGGCGTGCTTAAGCAAGAATTTTCGAAATTATTAAAAAAATGCTCATAAGTTGCGAAGAAAGAATGAAACACAACATTCTGTCTGGTTTTGAAGCAACCGATATATCACGTTACAACCAAAACAGTGTCCTAAAAAAATTGGGCTTAGAAAATATCCGTTGGATGCTGAACATAATCACATTAGAGACAATTTTTGAAATAATAACATCTCACTGAAATTAATGATAGAATTTGGACAAAAAAAAGAATATAGATGTGGCTGCTAGAAAATCATTATCATCTTTAGATCTACAGCAAAATAATACACCTATTCAATCCACATCAACGATCATTGAGGATGAAACTGAAGAAAACTGTTTCTATGAAAGCTTAGAACATCAACACTAGATCAAACGCCTTATTCGATGACGACCATGCCGAATCTTCATCCAAAACTGCAACTGAAATAAGAAACATATATGTGATCTTAACGAAGGCTCTTTTGTAGTTGTAAGTTTCACTTCTGATAAGAACACCAAGAAAGGTTTAGGTTGAAAAAAATTTATAGCCAAAATATTGAAGTTGAAAAATCGATAATAGAATTAGCTGTATGAGACAATATAAGGGCAAAAAAGCTTTTCCAAATGACCCACAAGCTTTGCACTCCATCAATAAATCGTGGACTACCAAACTTTCCTGAAGATATTTTGTAAAACTGAAAAAAAAACTCATAAGAAGAGAATGTTACGTTTTCAATTTTTTAAGGTTCTCTGTTTATTACATATTTTATAACATTATTTCAAGCAGAAAAATGTGATTGCTTTGTACTTTATAAGATTCTTCCGAAAATAAATCATTCTTCAGTTCAACAGGTTTTTCTCTTATACTTACACTAATTGATGTGAAAAAAATTTCTTTTTTCACTTAAAACCATTAGTTTATGAGGTAAATATACAGTGTTCGACATCGTCACGTTTTTTAAAACTCTAATACTATAATCCGACAAGAAAAACGTTTTTGTAGGACGTAGCTACATCCAACACTATGAAATAAACTTCGGAGCGAGCAGAGACAATTGAATAAAACAATCACAAATAAGGCGAAAAATTTCAACGACTAGGTTTCATTAGAAGTCTAACACCAGAACATCAAACCACGGATACGGACAAGGTAGGGGCAGAACCAATTTCCACCCACCAACGACCAATCGACCAAAGCGTAAACAAAGGTTTAATACGCAACAAAATAAGGGATCTACAGGCAATACGCACCTAACCAATCCCAAAATTACCAAAGGACCCAAGGCAGAAATTAACCGCCAAAGGAATTAACGAGGGTTCTCAAATTCAAAAACAACCCCCAAATCCACAAGGAAAACCGGCCATTAAAACTGGGCTATTGAATTAAAGTTCCTTGGCAAAAAAAATACAACCGCTATGAAAAAGGAATCACAACAAAAAAGGGGGACTTACAGGGCAAAGGCAAATACGGCACCAATTTAACCAACAAATCCAAACAAAATTGGAAGACCACAAGGAAGAAGAATTAAAGGCAACAAAAGAATACCAAAGGAAACATACTAACCACAAAAAAATTGAGGGAAAAACATCCAAATTCAAAAATTTCGGCCCCAAAAACCACAAAGAAAACCTTGGCTCCGAAAACTGGTGAGCCATTTGGAATTTGGACAACAAGGAAAAAAAAACAGCCGCATTCGGAAACCAATCACATCAAAACGCGCACCATGGAGGTGGAAAAGGAAAAAATGCCATTCCTAGGATTACTGGTTAATTTGATTGGCCATTGGGCACAAACCGGGGCCAATTAAACGGAAACTTTAATCCACAAGGAAGAACGTTCAACCTTAAAAGACCTTAATCTAAAAGAAACTTTGAAAGAAACATAACACACGAAGAAGGATTCCTCCAAAAAAGGATACCGAGGCATACCCAACAAAAGGCGAAATGGCCAATCCTTTCCATGCAAATTCGAAGACCAAAGCAACATCAAAACCACCTTACAAAACAAAATTTCCCGGCTAAAACCCGAAACCTAAATGGAATTTGGAAGGAACCAAGGAGAGAACTGCCGGGATTTTCCGAACATCTTCAAAAACACCATTAATTAAGGGAAGGAAAGGGGAAAAGGATAATAAACGCCCATTTCCTAGAACTTGTAAAAAAGATAAGGAAATTTGGGACAACACAAGGAAAAGCAAAACATACCAACAGGATTTCAAAAGCACAAATGAAACCACAAAATTTAATTCAGGGAAAAGACCACGATTTAACCAAAAGGAAACCGAAGACGTAGAAAAAGAAACAGTTAAAAGGGAAATAGAATGGAAATTTAAAAAAGCAAACGAGAATAACCAACACAACAAAAAGGCGGCAACAAAACCGGACCCAGTAGGCCGAATTCCGTTCTACCAACGACAAAGACGAAAAGGAAGAACTCCAAAACCATTTAAAAACAAAGTTAAAGGCTAAAAACCCGAAACCAAAATGCCAAAAAGGGGAGTCACCATTTTCACGCTACATGGCAAAAAATAAAAATGTAAGAAGGGGAAAAAAAAGGGGGAAAAAAAATGGAAATTATGAAAAAACATTTAAGCCCAACTTAAAGGAGCCTCCCGGAAGATTTAAAAAAGGTAAAGAAATATAATACCTATCCATTTTGAAAGATGTGAAAACGAAAAAAATTTAATTTAAAAAAATTATATTTAATATTTTAAAAATAAACCTAAAAAAGGAGAAATATTAAAAAAAAAGAAAAATAAGTTTTTCTGTTTTCAGGGGTTCTTTTTTTGTTTTCTTGTTGTCGTAGTCGTTGCCCTTTTGCCTTTGTTCTTTGTTCTTTGTCTTTTGTTTTGTTTCCTTTGTTGTCGGTGGTTGTGTTTGTTTTTCTGTGTTTTTGGAAAGGTTTTTTCCTTTTTTTTCCTGGTCTTGTGGTGGTCCCTTGGTTGTCCGTGTGGTTTCTTTTTTTGGGTGTTCCTGTGTTTGAGTCGGTTCCTGGTGTTGTGTGTCTGTGTTCCTGTGTGTCTGTGTGTCTGTGTGTCTGTGGTCTGTGGTCTGTGTGTCTGTGTGTTCTGTGTGTCTGTGTGTCTGTGTGTCTGTGTGTTCTGTGTGTCGTGTGTCTGTGTGTCTGTGTGTCTGTGTGTTGTTCTGTGGTCTGTGTGTCTGTGTGTGTTCTGTGTGTTGTGGTCTGTGTGTCTGTGTTGTTCTGTGTGTCTGTGTGTTCTGTGTTCTGTGTTGTCCTGTGTGTCCGTGTGTCCGTGTGTCCTGTTGTGTCCGTGTGTCCGTGTGTCCTTGTGTCCGTGTCCTGTGCCGTGTCGGTGTCTTTGTGTCTGTGTTCCGTGTGTTCTGTGTTGTTCTGTGTTGTGTTTGTGTCTGTGTGTGTTGTGTGTCCGTGTGTCTGTTTGTGTCTGTGTGTCTGTGTGTCTGTGTGTCTGTGTTGTTCTGTGTGTCTTGTGTGTCTGTGTGTCTGTGTTCTTGTGTCTGTGTTGTTCTGTTGTGTCTGTGTTTGTTGTGTCTGTGTGTCTGTGTGTCTGTGTGTTCTGTGTGTCTGTGTTGTTGTTGTGTCTGTGTGTCTTTGTGTCTGTGTTTGTTGTGTCTGTGTGTTGTGTGTTGTGTCCGTGTGTCCTGTGTTTGTCCGTTGTCCGTGTGTCCGTGTTCCGTTGTTGTCTGTGTGTCTTGTGTCCGTGTGTCCGTGTCCTGTGTCTGTGTGTCTGTGTGTCTGTGTGTTTCTGTTTGTGTCTGTGTGTTGTGTCTGTGTCCTTGTGTTGTTCTGTGTCTTGTTGTGTCTGTGTGTTGTGTGTCTGTGTGTCTGTGTGTCCTTTGTGTTGTGTGTGTTCCGTGTGTCCGTGTGCCGTGGTCCTGTTGTGTCTGTGTGTCTGTGTTGTGTCTGGTGTCTGTGTTCTGTGTGTCTGTGTGCCTGTGTTGTTCTGTGTGTCTGTGTTCTGTGTGTCTGTGTGTTCTTTGTGTCTTGTGTGTCTGTGTCTGTTGTGTCTGTGTGTCTGTGTGTCTGTGTGTCTGTGTTCTGTGTGTCTGTGTTCTGTGTGTCTGTGTTGTGTCTGTGTTTGTGTTGTTCTGTGTGTCTGTGTTGTGTGTCTGTGTGTCTGTGTTCTGTGTTGTGTCTGTGTGTCTGTGTTCTGTGTTGTGTCTGTGTGTCTGTGTGTCTGTTGTGTCTGTGTGTTGTTGTGTGTCTGTGTTCTGTGTTTGTGTGTCTGTGTGTCTGTGTGTCTGTGTTGTTGGTCTGTTCTGTTGTGTCTGTGTGTCTGTGTTCTGTGTGTCTGTGTGTCTGTGTTGTTTGTGTGTCTGTTTGTTGTCTGTGTGCCTGTGTGTCTGTGTGCCTGGTGTCTGTGTTGTCTGTGTGTCCTGTGTTGTTCTGTGTGTCTGTGTGTCTGTGTGTCTGTGTGTCTGTGTGTCGTGTCTGTGTCTGTGTGTGTGTTGTGTGTGTGTGTGTGTTGTGTGTGTGTGTGTGTGTGTGTGTGTGTGTGTGTGTTGTGTGTCTGTGTCTGTGTGTCTGTGTGTCTGTGTTG
>JARFJB010001637.1:1652500-1817500 GCA_036346205.1 Vesta saturnalis | reverse complement strand
TGTGTGTTCTGTGTCTGTGTGTCTGTGTGTTCTTTTTTTTTCCTTTGTCCCTTTTTTTGTTCTTTTTATTTTTTTTTTTGGGTTTTTTGCTTTTTCTTTTTTTTGTTTCCTGGTTTGTTTGCTGTTTTTTTTTTTTTTTTTTCTTGTTTTGCTTGTCTTCGTTGTTTGTTTCTTGTTTTGGGTGCTTTCGCCGTGTTCTTGCTTTGTCTTTTTTTCTTTTTTTTTTCGTTTTTTTCTTTTTTTGGGGTTTCTTTTCTTTTTTTCTTTTTTGTTTTTGTTTGTTGTTGTTTTTTTTTTCTTTTTTTTGTTTGCTTGTTGTCCGTTTGGCTTGTCTTTTTCTTTTTTTTTTTCTTTTCGTTTTTCTGGGTTTGTTTCTTTTTTTTCTTCGTCTTGCTTGTGGTTTTTGGTTTTTTTTTTTTGTTGTTGTTGTCTGTGGTGGTCTTTGGTCTTTGCTTGGTTGGTTGGGGTCGGGTTGAAGCCTTTCTGGTTTTTTTTGGTTCTTTTCCGGTGTCTTTTTTTTTTTTTTCTGTTTTTTGGCGGTGGGTTTTCCTGGGTGTTTTTTGTTTCGCGGTTTTTGGTTTGTCGGTGTTTTTTCTTTAAAGGGGGTTCCGTTTTGGCTTGCTGGCTGCCCCTTGGCCTTCCTTTTCTGTTTTCCTCCTCGGTGGCTGTTGTCTGTGTCCGTTCCTTTTGGGTCTTGTCGGCTGGGTTGTTTTGGGCCTTTCTTTCCGTCCCCGGGGTCGTTTTCCGTTGGTTTTTTGTCTTTCGGGTCCGGTCCGGTTTTTTTGGTTGGTTTCGTTGCTTGTTCCGTGGCCGTTTGTTGTTCGTTGTCCGTCTGTCCTTCCGGCCTAAAATCTTTCTTTCGATAGCGCAATCCATTCACCGTAACTGTTGCTCCAGCCTCATTTTCGAAAGTAAGGTCAATGAGACCATAAACCGCACGTCAACGTTGGATGATTTTAACAATAACTCTTGGTTTTCCAGATGGACAATTTGTTGTTGACGTACTGAGGTGGAAATGGGCTCATGTCAAGATGATTTTCGATGGAATTGGATCATTTTCATGCATTTAACGAAATCAGTAAAGAGACGTTGTTGATGATCGTGGCTTGAGTTCTTGTATTAACTGAACTTTATAAGCCTTAAGACCAAGTCTTTATGCAAAATACGGTGTAATGAGTTTGAATGCCAATTCAAAAAACGACGGGAATGGACAAACCTAGGTTTTCTTCAACACTTTGTCAGCGAATATTCTCAGTTGTTCTGAGCGACGTGCAGGGTTTTATTCTTCTATCTTGTAACAGCTCGAATTTGTTCATTTGTATTCGTGTCGTTCACGACGACAAAATGTTTTAGTTTTACGAAGTCTGCTAAATTTTCACCTTTTATTATGAATTTTAGTATTCAATGGTTGTTGAAGCGTGTATCGTTCCATTTTTATTAATCGGTAGTTTACTTGTCAAATGTCAATAATACGCTTCGTGATACTTGAATCTGGTATTCTAACATTTTTGCAAAATTGTAATCTTTGTAAGAATAATTTACATCATTTAAAAATTGATGTTTCGGTTTTCCAGATCATTAGTAGTTCACGTAAGAAAAATTTATAAAATTTCTTCTGTGCAAAATATTATCGAGTTTATGTTAATGAAGCAAACATACACCTATCAGGAAAAGGGATTTTGTAACGATTGGGGATGGTAGAACATTTTTACAGAAGAAATTATTGTTATATACAGTACATAATCTACACCTCAAATTTTTAAAAGAATATAGTGGATGGAAGCCTCATTTTCTTTTTGTGTCTTAACCAGTTGAATGCATTCATGTGATCTGTATACTATTTGTTTTGATCAAGCTTTATCAAGAAAGCTCAAGTATAGAGATGTATTACAAGGTCCTGTTTGAATATCGACATGGTTGTATGACAAAATGCAATAAATGTCTGGGACAAACTGGGTTTAAAATTTGAAAATTTAGTGAAAGAATTGGATATTGATTTGATAAGGCAAATTAAATATAATTGTTGAGTCAGGAGTGGCTTCACTTCAGAACTTTGAAGATAATTTCGATAATTTTAAAAATCAGTTTTGTGGAGATATAAATTTTTTGACCATACATCATTTCGTAGCAGACGCACAAAAAGTTTATTTAAATCATTGTAAAAGTAATTTGGTAGCTAATACTGATAATTTTAATGGATTTTCAGAAAATTTTCATTTATTATTCAACAATCGGTTCGGTTTTTTACAATCATTTACAAGCAACTCTGCATCCTTTTTGTATTTACTATAAGACTGAGGAAAGCAACAAATTACTTAATGTCAATTATTGCATCATTAGTGATTCTAAGGACCATTTTGCGTATAGTATAAATACTTACCGCTAATCTTATGGCATATATTTTGGATGGAGTCAGATATAAATAAGTAATAAGATTTCTTATTTCCTAAAAGCATTGTATTAGATCACCTCAGAGGGACAAATCATCAATGCTCGAAATGTACGGGTATGTAGTCAAATGAAAACTATAAGGTATCTAGACAAAATATTTTTGTGATATCTCTTAAATTTAATCATAGAAAACGATATGAAATTTATTTCAGAGTTTTTGGGTTTCAAACAGAAGTCGAAAATATGATGGCATTTACGAAAACGATTTTCGACTGTACAACATTTCCAAACCCAGGAACATATTGTTTTCCAGTTGATGGAATATCAATGATTATGAAATTACTCATTTTCTACAGCTCAAAGAACTGTAATTTGAATGTAAATTATTCTTAATTATAATTATTTGAAATAGTTCAAGAACTTAAATAAAATTTACTTCAATTAAATAAATATGTACATGAATAACCTTCTAGCACTAAAGAGATCGATTTTATCTGAACAGACAAAATGGTACCTTCTTTAATGAAATTTTGTCTGTGCAGTTTTAAAGATTGCGGGATGAATGTCAGTTATTTGCAAAAAATATTTCTTCAGTGGTAATGAAATTAGAAATAAAACTTGAATTTGTGTTTTAGTAGTTTCTAGTGGTCTAGAACGATTATGTTGATTCAGTGTTTGTCAAAATAGGGTATTGTTGTTCACAGATTTGATACTGAAATTTGAAAGTCTTAAAAATCTGTGTGTTGATTCTAGACCACCTAGAAACTTGTACAAAGCTTAACTAAAGGTTCAGTCTATTTTGAATTCAAAAGTGCAGAATGTCTTAGGTCTCTTAAAATTATGAGCAGAAATCTTAAGGGTGTTGGTTCACTTACAGGAAAATACTGATTTTCAGAGGTTCGAATAGCAAAGGCTAAGAATTTCAGTGTTTGTTATACATGTTGAAATACGATTTTGGTCTCTGATTGTCGGCGCTTTTAAATGCGTGCTCATTTCTGGCCTAGTGGTTTTTCGCTTCATTTGTTTCTTACTTCGGCAGTTAAGGTCTAATTACAGATTTTGTGCTTATTTGGCCTGAATGGCTCATACTTGATTTTCTTATTTAAATTTTTATTTATTATACATATAAAAAGTTTACCTGTAGGATTTGAATCTTCGTTCATAAAAAAACTTATTTTTCAATTATTTGTTTATAAAACTAGAGTTATTAAAATGAGGTGTGCATTAAAATTTGCTGGTCATGAGTGTGATTTTTGAAAATAGGTCAAAAGGGATCTGGAATTGATGGTTTGGGGTTACAGATCACCTGGGGCTGAAAATTTGCAGATATTATTTTTGGTTAACATACTAAAAGTTTGTACTTTGCAATTGTTATAATATATATATATATATATATATATATATATATATATATATATATATATATTTATATATATATATATATATATATATATATATATATATATATTATATATATATATATATATATATATATATATATATTATATATATATATATATATATATATATATATATATATATATATATATACAGGGTGGCGCATTGTGACAAAGTCCATATCTCCTTTATTTAAAGAGATACAGAAAAATGAAATACAAAAGTTGTGTATGTTCTGGTGCATATTCCAAAAATATTTTAATTATACAGGGTAGATCATAGAATCATAGAAGTAATTTAAATTTTTTTTGAAATAATATTATTTTCTGTGTGTTGTTGTGTTGTGTGTCTGTGTCTGTGTGTTGTGTGTGTTTGGGTGTGTGTGTCTGTGTGTCTTGTGTCTGTGTGTCTGTGTGTCTGTGTGTCTGTGTTTCTTGTGTCTGTGTGTCTTGTGTGTCTTGTGTCTTGTGTCTGTGTGTTCTTGTGTCGTGTCTGTGTGTCTGTGTGTTTGTTCTGTGTGTCTGTGTGTATGTGTTGTGTGTGTGTGTGTCTTGTGTCTGTGTGTCTGTGTGTCTTGTGTCTGTGTTTGTGTTGTCTGTGTGTCTGTGTGTCTGTGTTCTGTGTGTCTGTGTGTTTCTGTGTTTGTGTGTTGTTTGGTTCTGGTTGTTTGTGTCTGTGTCTGGTGTCTGTGTTTGTTCTCTGTTGCGTGTCTGTGTGTCTTGTGTTTGTGTCTGTGTGTCTGTTCTGTGTATGTGTTGTGTGTCTGTGGTCTTGTGTCTGTGTGTCTGTTGTCTGTTGTCTTGTGTCTTGTGTCTGTGTGTCTGTGTCTGTGTGTCTGTGTGTCTGTGTCTGTGTGTCTGGTGTTGTTCTGTGTGTCTGTGTTGTGTGTCTTGTGTCTGTGTGTCTGTGTGTTGTGTGTCTGTGTGTCTGTGTTCTGTGTTTGTTGTGTTGTGTCTTGTGTCTGTGTGTCTGTGTGTCTGTGTCTGTGTGTTCTGTGTGTCTGTGTTTGTTTGTGTGTCTTGTGTCTTGTGTCTTGTGTCTGTGTCTGTGGTCTGTGGTTGTGGTCTGTGTGTGGCGTGTGGCCTGTGCGCCTGTGCGTCTGTGGTCTGTGGTCTGTGCTCGGTGCGTTCTGGTCTGTGTCTGTGTGCTGTGGCTGTGTGTCTGTGTTCTGTGGTCTGTGTGTCTGTGTGTCTGTGTGTCTGTGTTTGTGTCTGTGTGTCTGTGTCTGTTGTCTGTGTGTCTGTGTCTGTGTGTCTGTGTGTCTGTGTCTGTGTCGTGTGTCTTGTGTCTTGTTTGTCTGTGTGTCTGTGTGTCTGTGTGTCTGTGTTTGTTCTGTGTGTCTGTGTGTCTGTGTCTGTGTGTCTGTGTTCTGTGTGTTTGTGTCTGTGTTTGTGTTTGTGTCTGTGTGTCTGTGTTCTGTGTTCTGTGTGTCTGTGTGTCTGGGTGTCTGTGTGTCTGTGTTCTGTGTTCTGTGTGTCTGTGTGGCGTGTTGTGATATAGGGTCTTCTGCGTCCGGTATCGTTCTTGCTTTCTGCATCTGCGTTGCTTGTGCTTGGGTGCGCGCGTGGGGTGTTATATTATTATCCACCTTATATTTAAGTTTGTTTTCATTTTGCTTGGAGCTGATTAGACTTTGGGAGCCAGAGGCGGAGAGGCAGCTTTTGGTTTTATCAAATTTTCTAAAATATTGCATATTTTAAAATTTTGTTCATATAGATTCATTTGTTCTGTAATATTTTGTGCGACGCGTTTTGAAAAACCTGGTGTTTTAATGTTTGTGTTTTTTTCAATAACTGTAACGATTAATTTTACAATTTTATAGGGTATGACATATTTTTAAAAATTTAATTTTAAAACTTTTCCTTATAAAGTTTCTTAATATGCAAGGTGTTAAAAACAATCAAATTTTATTATTTATGTTTACATAAAGACAAATTTACATCGATTTGTACTTGATATTGGTTACGCGGTACCTCAAAGTACAGGTCAAATTGCGACGTCTATTATGTATTTAATAAAATTTAATAATTTGTAATTAAATTAAAATTTAAACCATGTTATAGAATTTGATTTTTTTTAAATTGTTTATGTTTATTAACCTCTATGTGACATGAAGTTTTAAACGTCATTCTGACACAGGTTACTGTTTTTGTTTTTACAATGTTGCCTGTTTTGTTATCAACGTATAAAAAAGAGGTTGAATAGTTATTTTAAAAAAATTATAAATAAAATTACTTTATTTTTTTTAATTTCCAGTTTCTAGGTTAGAAGGTAGTGTGTTTTTTTCCCGATATTTATTGAATATTTTTCAGTGACCACTTTGCTTATTTACTGGAAAAAGCTTTATATTCTAATTGCTTACATTTATTTTACTCGTTTTAGAGTTAGGTAGTCCAGGGTTCTTTAACTTTAAGTGGTAATATTTTTATTTGTGATTTATATTTTACTTTATGTGTATTTGCCTCATTGGCCTGCGCTATTCTAAATTTCAGAGGTGTTTTTTTAATAAATATCAATTTTACTTTATAAGTGATACAATTTACAGTAAACTCTTGTAACCTGATTCACTTTAATTATTATTTTGACTGTACAGCCACCTGTTTTTGTTTCTATTGCGAAATGTATATCTCAAATTAAGTGCTTATGGTTGCTCCCGCAATTGAAATGCGAAACTAAACATTACGAAACACTATATAGTAAATACATATTATTCATTTACAATATATACAGTGCTTTCATTTCAAAACTAGTCACCCTTAATATTTTTTTTAGCAATGAAATCTCGACCTAGAAAAAAAAACGTCAATTTAGATGTCGAGGGGCATTCAAAAAGTATTCATGGAATTTTACTTTTCCCCAATTTACTTTAAAATTTCTTCCCTAGTTGTGATACATCACTTGAAGGTATTAAATACAAAAACGGCGTTCAGAAAATTGATTTCCATCGATTTTGAAATTACAACGAAAATGTCAATACTATAGGAATAAATTTTGTTCATTGATTTCATTGTTCAAGACAATACCCTGTTTATCAAGTACTGAAATATGAAGTGATACCGATATCCTCTCTCGAATATTTTTATCGTGTTTTATCGATTTGGATTATTTTTGCTTTCAGAGTTCAGTTAATCCGTATTTCAGTTTGTAATTTATTGCCTCTGCAAATTTATAATCAAGTCTGTTTCGGTTAAGTTGTTGAATTTTGACAATTCATTACTTCAGTTTGAAAATAGTCTTTTCGTTGTTGTTGAGTTTGACAATTCATTACTTCAGTTTGAAACATTTAATTTGAATAAAACCAAGAATCAATCATGGTTTACACTATTCAAGAAAGAGTTGAAATTATTTATTTGTATGGAGCCTAGAATAAGTGTGCTCGTAGCACAGCCCGAGTTTTCAACGAAACGCATCCTGAAAAAGATGTTGGATATCAATATGTGCTAACTCTGGTGAGAAAATTTGAAGAAACTGGCTCAGTATGTAACAAAGTAAGAAAGACACCACGAGTTCTCAACGAAGCTGCACAAATTGAGGTCTTAGGCCATTTTGCCGCTGAACCTACGACTTAAATTCCAAAAGTCGCTGCATTAACGAATATTTCTGTTGATTCCATACACAAGACTTTAAAACGTGACAATTTTTTTCCTTACAAATTTACCATTCTCCATGAACTCACTGAAGATGATTACGATAGGAGGATTCAATTCTGTGAAATAATGACTGCGATGATTCAAAATGACAGTAATTTGGTAAAGAATATTTGCTTCAGTGATGAATTGACGTTCTATTTGAATGGCTTTGTTAATAAACAGAACTGTAGATATTGGGATCTTCAAAATCCTAACGTGTTCTTAGAGGGTCATACGCAGTTTCCAGAAAAAAATGTCTGGGCAGGAATTCTTGGAAATGAAATAATAGGTCCTTTGTTTATCGAAGAAAATTTAACCGCTGATTTGAATTTAAATTTATTGGAAAACTACATTGATCCGCGTATAACTGAGTCCTTAGAAAATCAAGTTGACGAAGAAGGCAACCCACTGTTAGATGAAAGAAATTTGCAAGACGGTGCACCCCCACACTATGCGTTGGGTGTTCGCGAGTGAATTAATCAACGGTTTCCTGGCAAATGGATTGGCAGAAGAGGCGCAATAGAATGGCCTGCCAGATCTCCCGGCTTAACGCCATTGGATTTTTTCCTTTGGGGTTATTTAAAATCAATCGTGTATCGTAACCCTCAACCAGAAAATATTCAGGCCCTTAGAGCTAGGATCACTCAAGCTTGCCAGCAAATTACTGCAGAAACATTTCAAAATGTTAGAAGAATTCGTTAATAGATTGTTTTATTGTCTAGCTAAGAATGGAGAACATTTTGAGCACTTAATAAAGTGAGGTTACACGAATAGATTGTATTGTTGTTTACTTAAGGATAGAGAACATTTTGAGCATTTAATAAAGTATTGTTTTTGTCTTGAACAATGAAATCAATGAACAAAATTTATTCCTGTAGTATTGACATGTTCGCTTGTAATTTCAAAATGGGGCGATGGAAATCAATTTTCTGAACGCCGTTGGATTTGTATTTTGAATACCTTTGATGTATCACAAGCTGGGGTGCAATTTGAAATTTTAAAGTGAGGGGGGGATTAAGGGTGGTAAAATTCCATCAATACTGTTTTGAATGTCCCCCTTGACATCTAAATTGACGTTTTTTTTCTAGGTCGAGATTCCATTTAAAAAATATTAAGGGTGACTAGTTTTCAAATGAAAGCACTGTATATATATATATATATATATATATATATATATATATATATATATATAAAGCATAGTAATAATTTCTATACTGTTGATATTTCATTATCAGGTACTAAGTGTTAATATTTTGAAGATAGATTCATTACCGTTTAATCACGGCAAGCATATCTAATAATTCGGTAGTTAAAATCAGTTTGAAAGTAAAATTATTTTATAGAGGGAGCTGTAAATTTTAGTTTACAGACCTTAATTCTTGTGGTGCTTCAAACATGCCTTTGACGATAAGTGGTAAAATAAAGCCGTATTTACACATATTGCATATTTAAATAGGCTCTCCTTAGAGCTTTGCAATTACATAAAATTATGTGGGTAGAAAGACACAAATTTCAAGGTTACGCGATTTTTTTTGAAGAAAAAGGTGTAATGTCCTAATGACTTTGCACAACTTTCTGAAACAGAAAACACTATACATTTTCTCATATCCAAAATTTTTCATTTATTGTGAATATTTTGACATAACGTTACTTCTTTACGCAGGGTGACCACTAATTACAAAAACAAGTTTTTCTCAAATAATACCTATATCTTTTTCACCCGTACATACTCCACAGCTATCCTTGCTATTACTATATACATTAATAAGGCTCTGTCCTCACTCACTCACTAAATGACTCTCCCATCAATCAACGCCCAGTTTAAACCGTTAGGCCTAGGACCTTCAACTTTGGGTAATATGCACCCCTTACCACGTAGGCGCACAGTAAGGTAGAAACTCAACCCCTAAGGAAAAGAAATTACGGGTTAAAAATAGGCCTTTTCATAAACTCGAACACTTGGAGAACTGAAAATCGGGGAATCAATTCTCATTAATAATCGAACGAACCTAGATTTCACCTTTTTTTTTTTTTGAAACTGCGAGATGAATTCAGGTTCCAAAGGGGGATATATTGTTTAAACAAAGTTAATATATCTTAAAAGCCGTTAAGCCTAGAAACATGAAAATTGATATTCAGATGTTCCTTAAGAAATAAAGAAACGCGTGTTTTGACCTTTCCCCGAAATCATCCCCGAACGGGTAGAATCGGGAGGGATTAACAAGGAAGCAAATTAAGCTTTCTGAACCAAGTATACTGTGTGAAGTATCGTGAGGATAGAAAATAGTTAACAAAAACAAGGAAAATGTGATTATGAACCTAATTATCCCTCAAGGGTAGGTTTTAGTGGTTAAGGGTTCAAAATATTGTAAAATATCATGTTGGGTATCAAACTAAGCAGCGTTTTTCAACCAAAATGAAGATCGTTATATACTGACCTCCATAAAAATTGCAACATCTAGAATTATTGAAACATTTTATTGAAATTTTGGTCAACGATGTCTTTCATTAGAACAAACAAACGATTAAAATTTGAAAACAAAAGAACAAAAACTAAAAATGTTTTTTTCAATAATGAGTTGCTCCGCCACGATTTGTAATGCACTTATTTAGACGGCGTGGCATGCTATCAATCAAGTGATCTATAGCTGCCTGAGGTATATCAACCCAAGCTTCCTGAATCCGTAGCCGGAGATCGTGTAAGTTATCTGGAGGGTGTGGTAAATTACACAGTCGTCTACCGACCTCATCCCATACATGTTCAATGGGCGACAAATCAGGCGACCGAGCATGCCATGGGAGGACGGCAATGCTAGCTTTTTCCAAAAAACGTGTTGTAGCCCTTACCGTATGTTGGAAAATGCCCCTGAAGATATGGAAGCGCAACGGGTTCTACCACATTGACAATATAACCAGCGACGTTTAAGTTGCCATCAATGAATACCAAGGGTGATCTGCTACTGTAACATATTACACCCCATATCATCACACCTTGTGTTAGGACTGTGTTGCGTTCCACAAAAAATGTTGGATTTTTACGTTCTCCACGCATCCGTCTGACCCTCCTACGACCATCGTGGACCCACAAGCAAAATCGGTGCTCGTCACAAAACAATTCGATGCGATTATTGTGCCCAAATCGCTCTTTCGTTGCTCCATTCTAGCCTCCGTAGACGGTGAAGTGGTGTAAGAGGAAGACATAAAAATGGACGATATGAACGCAACCCATGACCTTATCCGGCGATAAACAGATGACATTGACATTCTGGGTCCCACACCTCTCATCCAAACATTTGCAATCGATCGAGTTGTTCTCTTGTGGTCAAAAGTCTTAAGCGACGATCTTCGCGATCTGTAGTCCTGCGGGACGTCCAGATCCCAGTTGTTGCACCTTCCTCGGACCATTTGGACCAACATCTCAATACCGTTGTAACATTTCGGTTTACACTACGAGCAATTTCTCTTAGCGAAAGTCCCTTCTCATGCCAATAATACGGCCATGTTAAAATCAGTCAATTGGGAAAAAATGTTGACGTCTTTGGCATTGTTCCCATGTTCAGAACGAAATTGTGAACAAACAATTTGCAAAATTGACAGTTAATTACACACTGATTGATTTATTTCTTCAAATTTATTGTTACTAAGTCCAAAGGAAACAAAAACTACTAGCTAGATTTTATTCAAATTTTAATCGTTTGTTTGTTCTAATAAAAGACATCGTTGACGAAAATATCAATAAAATTGTTCAACAAATTCTAGGTGTTGCAATTTTTATGGAAGTCAGTATATTTATAGAATTTAAGAATTCAGTTCAGGAAAGTGCCAAGCGGGAGGAAATGGGATAAAATAAGGATTGTTGGCTTCCTTGAGACTTATAGCAAAAGCATCTTACAAATCTTCGAAATTCAAATTAAACCTCATTTCGGGAATATGTTTAGAAGGTGTTAGAAAACCAATATCAGAGGGTAAATAGGGGTTGAAATTCAACGCCCAGGTCGGACCAAAATTGGGCAACGTCCCCGTATAAATTGGTAGAAGTGGCAGGGATGAACAGAGAAACGATTTAAGTGTTCTGAACCATGTGGAGTATTACTGGAAACGAAATCTCCGTTTGGGAGATATAGTCATCTTTGGTATGGTTCGAGATATGGAAATTTCATTGTGTACCAAGAAGTTTTAAGGCAACTGTTACATACGACCAGTAAAGCAAGAGAATGGGGTGCAATATACATAGTGTTACACTTTCATACATTTCATATACATTCCCTTTTTACCTTTTTTAATTAAAACATACATTTTCAAAATTTAGTGACTAAGGTTAACTAGGCCACATATTAATGAAAAACTGTCGGCGGAGTTGGTACGGTAAATTTGGTAACGATAGATTAACAGTGCACAGTAAGCTCTACAAGATAAACTGAATAGAAAAGGGCCGTTCATATTTCATAAATTAGGGAATTAGTGTCCGTTTTTAGATCTCCAAATGCCCGGATTTCGGAAAGGCCTATTTTTTAACCCCCCTTAGTATGCGCTAGAGCGCAGCGTGAAATATGTTCCTTAAGGCCTGTGGGCGTTGATTGATGAGTGAGTGAGTAACTCAGTTAGCGAGCGAGTAAAAGCCTTTTATTAATACAAATCATTACTTCTTCATAGTTTCTCATTTTCTAATGCAAGTTATAAAATAATTATAATTGACGTGTAATGCTTTGTTTTAGTACTAAATTGCCTTACCATTTGTTTTACTTTTAATTATTAATTAATTATTATTAATTCTATACTATTTATATGCTTTATACTATTTGCACTATTATTGACTGTAAGTACATCAGGCTTTAAGTTTTAGCAAGTTTAAGATTACTTTACTTTAAGAAGTCTGATGAACAATCCTTTTGTAAACCTTGAAGGCTTAAGTTTAAATTAACACGTTATAAAAAAATAATCTAAGAGGAAAGTTTTGAGTATGTAATTCATATGCTTCACATTTCTCCAGCATTTCAAGATGTAAAATTAATATGAAATATTTTTACATAATATTTTGTAATATAATTTGACTACCTTAATGGATATTTTTTAATTTTACAGTTTTTAGAATGTGTAAAAAAGAGTGTATGTGGGATTGAATTAACCTTGCAAATGTAGTATTAAATTTAGACACTATTATACATGGAACGATTCGTCCTTAAACTAGTATTCTTCGAAATTAAATTAGTTTAGAATTGAATGAAAACATGATTGTACTAAGCAACCGATTTTCTTTTAAATTTGAATAAAGAATGTGCACGACGTTGACGAATCCCCCTTCGGCTGCTTTATCAAATCTGTTGAACAAATAGAAAAGCAACAGGATAGTGGATGAAAAATAAAAGTTCGGTCAACGGCACTTGAAGGAAATGATGCCCTGAATCACATAACGGTTGAGAAATAAAGCCAATGAACAAGAGGATAAGATGAATCTTTATTGTTTCTGTTTTCAGTGCCGTTGTATTAACGATACCGTTTTTATTATTTTATCAATTTTGTTGTTCATTAAAATTTTCCTTAGAATGTACACAAAAGTAGTTGATTGAGTGGTATCTAAAAGTTGATAAATACGGTTTTCTCTACTCTAATATTATAAAGACGTACCTTCAATTATATATATATATATATATATATATATATATATATATATATATATATATATATATATACCTGGTCGTAAAGTAAGGAATAAATTCAATATCTCGTAAAGCACAATTTTATTCAAAAATCGCTCGGACCCGTCGATTTAATTTTTTTCCATATTTTTAAAATTTTATAGTTTCTCAAAAGCTTTGCTAAAAAATTTTTTTTTTAATTGCAAAATTTTTTATTGCATTTTGGATTGCCCTTAAATTCTAGCTCAATAGTAGGCTTTGGATTTATGACGGGAAACAAAAGTATAATTAATATCAATAGTTATTATCGTTGACAGTTCTTGTGTATTTTCGTAACGTTTCACTAGTTTTTCAAGGTCTATTATTAAAGTTATTATCGTTGACAGTTCTGTGTGTATTTTCGTAACGTTTCCTAATTTTCAAAGTATATTTTCGTTCTGTTAACACTAAATTACATTAATATGCGGCTTACTGAGACACAGCCCATAGAAATCTTGATGATGATTGGCTACGGTAATCGAGTTAGAAGCAGGAAGTTTGTGAGTTATTTAATCAAAATAAACGCCCCAATATCGCAATCGACAGTTAGCAAGATTGAGCAGAAGTTTAGTCAATTCGGTCATGTAAGAGATGTTCCTAGATGTGGGTCCTCAAGTTGATGAAAATAAGCAGTTAGAAGTCTTATTGGCGGTTCAAGATAATCAGCATGTAGTATCTGGGCAGGTAGCAAAGGACATGGATATTGGAAAAACAAGTGTTCTAAAAAATACAAACGAATAAAACCATTATAAGATGCAAGTTCATCAAGAACTCTTGGAAGGAGACTTTGAGAGGTGCCTTGAATTTTGTGAGCTTTTGCAAAATATGTGTTTGGAGAATCCAAATTTAGTGAAAAATATACTTTTTCCGATGAAGCCCTTTCTGCTTGAATGGTGACGTAAATACCCAGAACTATCGGTACTGGTCCGATGTAAATCCACACTGGATGAGGGAAGGACATACACAATTCAATCGAAAAATAAACGGTGGGCTGGCGTTGTTGGTGACATTATTATCGGGCCTTTCTTTTTGAAGAAAATTTAACAGGTGAGAGATACCTGAGTTTTCTAGAAGAGGAACTTGTTCCAGCTCTGGCTATTTTTCCTGAGATAGAACGTCCGGATTTGACCATAACATCTGGTTCCAACAAGATGGTGCTAATTTGCTGTGGTAGTTCAACTTATTTGCACGACACTTTCCCAAACAGGTGCATTGGAAGGAGCGGTGTTTTAGTGGACCAAGATCACCCTATCTAACACCACTACACTTTTTGTATGGGGAATTAAAGGCAAGGTATTTAAAAGCCAACCGGCAAATCTAGATGATTTAAAAAACGCATCCGTCAAGAAATACGTGGAATAACGCCCGAAATGGTTCGAAATGTGCAGCAGGAATTTGTAGATCGATTAGGCTATTGTCAGTTGACTAACGGAGGACATTTCGAACATTTGCTGAAAAAAATTATTTTTAAGTTTACGAATCTTTTTTTCGATATAATAAAACGTTATAAAAATTTTATTTTCGTTTTCTTCATGACCTTTTTCAATTTTAAATTTTGAATGCGAATAATTCCAAAACGCTTGGACTTAGGTATAAATGCTACATGACAAATGTTTAGAATTGTAAGGGCATTCCAAAAATGCAATAAAAAAATTGGGTTGCAATTTAAAAAATTTTTTTTAAAATCTTTTTGAGACACCCTGTATAAATTTTTTTCGCAAAATATGCCCGAAAAAATATAAAATCGACGGGTCCGAGCAATTTTTGAAAAAATTGTGCTTTACAGATATTGAATTTATTTCCCTTTACGACCAAATATATATATATATATATATATATATATATATATATATATATATATATATATATATATACAGGGTGACATAGCAAAAGTGCCATACATAGTGCCCGCGATAGAGGACACTAAAATAAGAAAAAAGTTCTATGAACTTTTTAACGCCTTCGTTTAAAGGTGTTGAAGTTTAATTATTTTTTGTTTTTTATATATCTTTTACAATGATGTAATAAGCGGACGAAATTTTTTGTTACTGGGCTTTTTGTGCAGAATTCAAATATGACCTTAGTTCTTTTTTTTACTGATAGAGGGCCAATTCGGTTTATATCGTTTGAATCGGTTTTTCCTGTATGTCATTTTCGACTGGTTTCTTTTCCCATCTTTTGTGCTTCAGAAAGGTATATTGTTGAAGGTAGGACCAACGGTTTACGAGAAAATGCATCCGACGCATGCAAATTATCCAAAAGCCAAAGTAACATTTTAAAAACAATGACTTCTATAATTAAATTTTTAGCAACAATGAAGGGCAGTGATTAGAAGTCACCAATATGGGTTTCTAATTTTATAATTGACAATTTTAATTGGCGTTTTTCAATCAAATCTGTATCGAAACCTTGGAGAATGAAAAATACGTTATTAGAGGATGTTCCATTGGCTACTATTGGTAGAATGCGTTTGTATGAACCGCCAGCTCACTTTTCTCGGGGGTTTTTGGGATTTGGAAATTTTGGTCGGAGGGACCTGGCCGGCTCGTATTAATCCCCTCGTTTTTTTTGGTTTGAAAAATGATGTTTATTCTGTAAAATAAAAGCAACTATGGATAAGAATTTAATCCGCAGATAGATTCCGTAATAAAGGAATATTTCAAAGATGCCGTCAAACCTTAGGAAGAAGAATTGAAAAATTTATTCAAGTAGGACAACAATTTGAACATCTAAAAATTTTGTTTTTTTTTTTCATTTTCCTATTAAAATTGTAAATTTTTAAAAAAATAAAATAAAAAATTAGTTTCTATTTAAAATAACAAAGTTGACGTCTACTTCCGGTATAACCGGAAGTGCCACATTCAGGACAATATTATATTTATATATATATATATATATATATATATATATATATATATATATATATATATATATATATATGAATTATATAATAATTTTATTTTTTCACCAAGTTTTGTTGAAGGGGGTCGCCGAATTTCCCAAATGTTAGTATGTTATAGTGCCTCAAAAAATAATACTCTGCAAATTTTCAGTCCACGGGGTGACCTGTAACACCCGAACCACCTCTCGAATTCCCGAGATGCCCTTTTTGCCCTATTTTCAAAAAATCACATCTCAATGACCAGTAAGTCTATTTTAATTCGACACCTCTCACTTTTTTTGTTATAACGTCTAATTTTTATAAACAAATAATTGAAAATCTTAAGTAGTAAGGCCCATTTGCAGGGCCTAACTAAGTGCACAAAAATTTTCTATAATTTAGCCATTTCAAATAGTATATAAAGTAAAATTTAAATGTAACATAAAATCGTCAAAAGATTTTCGTTCTTAATAATTAATTTAAAAAAAAACAATAATTTTATTAAATAATTTTGCAAAAAAAGGAGCAGATGTGATCAACCGTTCTTGATTGATATGAACAAGAAAACTTTATTTTAACGTCGTTTCGGTTTTACATCTTCGGAAATACTCTGAATTGACATAAAATTTCGGGAATGTATTCTTGGACACGAAGATAGATTTAGCGATTAAAAAAAATCGGTTTTTTTAACGCTTAAATAATGTATTTATCTATTTCTATTTTTCGTACCTACTTAAAATTATCGTCATTCATCAGAGTATATTATTATACAAAATTTGTATTTATATATATATATATATATATATATATATATATATATATATATATATATATATATATATATATATATATATATATATAATGAGACTACAAAGTACTAAAGTCAAAACATTGTTTTTTCATCAAGTTTGTTTGACCGGCAGTGGAAAATTACCTGAAAACATAGTAGTTAAAAAAGTAGTTGGAAAAGTTTTAAAATGACATTTCCTAGTACATTCTCCATAACCAGATTTGAATTCAGTAGATGTATAATTTTTATGTAGCGACTATATTTATCGTGAAATTTTTAGTTTTATTCTTTAATTTCAGAAGTATAACTATTGATTATGACAGAAGAAATTGTGAATTGTGATGTTGGAATCATTACAAATACACAGTACCATCTTAGCGCATATACAGTTAACAAATATTTATATAACATTGAATCTTTGCCCGTTGTTGAAGTTATTTTGAATCTAAAATACATTAACTGGGTTTCTAGTTTCCTTGATAAAAGACGAATATGTGTCGTAGTTGATGGCTTTTTTCAAAAGAAGTTAGCATTAACGCGGGCGTACCACAGGGATCCGTTATAGCGCCTACACTTTTTCTGCTGTACATAAACGACCTTATTTCTTCAACAACTAACCCATCCATTGCTTTGCTGACGATAGCACTCTTCACTGTAGTTTGTCTCAGTCTACTCATAGTGATATTCCACCTTCTATGTCAAATCAAGAAATTAAAGCTGAAATGGCAAATTAATCAAAAACATTCAACGTATTCTCGAATGGGAAGCAATAATCTAGTTAAATTTAATGCTAACAAAACTCAGTGTTGCCTGATGTCCGCCAAAAAAGATCGTTCATTTCCTGTTGTAAGTATGAATGGCTCTGTTCTTCAGTTTTCAGACTCTATTACTGTGTTGGGTATGACTGTATCTTCAAATTTCTCATGGTTGACCATCTTCTGTCAGCTACCAAAACAGCTGCTCGTAAAATAGGCTTTTGTACAGATCTAGCAGTACTTTACCTCTCGACAACTCCTTCTGCTGTATAAGGCCCAAATTGGCCTCATCTGAATATAATTCTCACCTTTGTTAGTGCTAATACGCTCTCAATATCGTTGATCGTATTCAAAAGAGCGATTAGGCTTATAAATGACCCGTCCTTAACTTCTCACATACAGTCCCTTGAGCATAGAAGGATGGTTTCAGTTCTTTCTTTGTATTATCGTTATTACAACGGCTATTGTGCTGGTGAATTACATTCTTTGATACCATCTCCGGCTATCTTTGCGAGAAACACGGTTTGCTCATTCACATCATCAGTATGCAGTACAAATCTCCACTTGTCGTACCAAACGGGCGCAATCCACATTTTTCTACACGGCTTCTAAACTCTGGAATGATCTCCTAGTTCCTGTTTTCCTCTCACTTATGATATGAGAAAATTTAAGGTAGCTGTTCATAGGCATCCATTGGATTCTACCTAAAGCGTAAATGCTGTGATCCATTTAAAAATCATAATAAGAATATCAATACAGATCTCAGAATACTAAAATTAGAAATTTGAAATCGCCCTTAAAAATATTATTAAAACTAAAACCTGGATAAAATTTGCAAAAGGTGGAGGCTTTTTGAAAAATAAAACCGATTCTGTACAAGATGTTCATAATTTGAATCCAGTTGATTCAGTATGCGTAGTAGAAATGCAGAATTGAGACGTTCAAAAGAATATAAAAATGGAAGAAGTTTCTTACATCGATGCTTTACCTGAAAGCCAACATTCAACTAATAGTGTGCTACTTTTCTTAGTAATTCCTCTGATTACATACCACTGAGTCAAGAACAAAAGCAGTAAATTCTGTATTAAACAGTCTTAATATGTCTTGCTGGAAAGATAATCCATTTTACAAATCTAAACGCACATGATGCTGAAGATATGGTTGAGGAAGTTTAGAAATTTTGCTGAAAGATTTTCCAAGGTAGCTGATATTAATATTGTAGTTCCTGAACCTATATCTCGAATATATTAAAAGACTGTTCTATATTTGAGAATTGCTGACAAATCTGCAAAAGAAAATTTAAAAATCTGAATCTATTTATAAAAACTTGAAATCTTAGTACTACCAAGACATTGAATAAAAGTGAAATTGATAAATTCAATTATACTGAGCATACTGTCCTATTTTCGATGTAATTTTTAGGTATTTCAAATAGATAGAGTAAAATCATGGTCATTACCGATTTTGAAATAAATTTTAATCTAAAGAACATTTCAATATCTCGACTCGTTTGAAAGATTTTTTGTTTTGCCGTTTTTTAAAATCAACTTTTTGTTTGTGAATATTTAAAATTTTGTAAAAAATCTTTGTGCCTTTTTTATGTGCAATTGATTTTTTCTAACATTTGTTTAAGTTACAGATCAAAGTTGCAGTTTTAAATGGTAAGTAGTTTATGACTCATTAATTAGAGATTTCTTTAGCTTTCTGAAAATATATAGTTTCTATATTTATCTGAAATAAGAAAATTATAAACGATTTTTGAAAAATACCTAGGTTATCATTTAAAAAATGCAACTTTGATCTGTAACTCAAACAAATTGTAGAAAAATCGAGTACGCCACTAAATTGCACATAAAAGGCAAAAAAGATGTTTTACCAAAATTTTAAATATTCACAAACAAAAGTTACTGATTTTAAAGAAAACGCATAAACGAAACACCTATATTTCCCAAACGAGTCGAGATATTGAAATGTTCTTTGATTATTAATTTTCAAATCGGTCAGTCCTGACCATGATTTTACTATTTGAGAAATACCTAAAACCTCAATTACATCGAAAATAGGACAATTACAGAAAATTAAGTGAATTTAAAGGAATGGATGGTGAGCTTTTAATCGTACCCTTGTTAATCTAGTAAAAATGATCAATATACAATATAACTTACAGTATATTTTGATTCAATAAGCTTGGATTACGCTATCGATAATTATTCAGATGTAATTTTATTCTATTTCATTTTAAAACCAATAAGTGTCAAAAACTCAATATTATCCTTTTATTAAAGTGCATAATATTTATAATTTGAGAATTTCACCGTGGCAATATTTAAAACTTTACATTCCTACCCAGGCGGAAATCGAAAAGAGTACTGAAAATTAATAAAAATATCAAGACTTACTAAATAATAATAAAAGATAATACAAAAAATAAACTAAAACAATCTGTAAAGTCCAGTATGAGATTACAGTAATATTTATCATACTTGCTGTTGCTATAAATATTATTATTAGTTATTATTTTTTTTCCTTTGTCAAACCTATTTATATAAAAAATGATAATAACTGTTATTATTTTTTATTAATCTTTTGTTTGTTTATTATGCATTTTTCATTATTTATTTAGTTTGCGAAACTTGTTTATATTAAAAAAACTGTTTATAATATTTATTATTTTTTATTATTCTTGTTATTGGCGTTGCATACTTCCCCAGTTAGCTAAGTTTGTAAAAATTCAAATTCTTTAAGTTTTAGAGATGATAAAATTTATCAAGACCGAATATACATACTTCAATGAACATAAAATATAAAGTAACTAATAATAATTTTATCATTACTTTTTTTTAACAGTTATAATTCTCTTTTATTTTTGGAGGTTTACAAATGTTCTTTATAAAAAATAATTACAAAATATAATATGAAAATTTAATAAAAAAAATAAGTTTGTAATAGCTGTTATTTTTTCTCTATATTTTTTTTAAGATTTAGACAAAGAAATATAAGAAAATATAAAGTCCAGATTTGAGACTATGTACAAATTTTATAACTTATTATTTATTTATTACATTATTCGATTTTCATCTGGGTATAAATGCAAATTTCAAATAAAATTATTTTAATTAAAAAACTTCATAGTACTTGAACTTGAAAACTAGAAGTGTTAACAAGAGTTTATTTTTTATTTTGGATTGTTGAATCAGCCCTACTGAAAATGGGTGTGCAACTTTCTGCGCAACTTTTCACTCGATGTTGTTGCGCGAAAAGTTGCGCAGTTGCCCAAAAAGTCACGCAAAAAGTCGCGCAAAAAGTTGCACAGCCATTTTCAATAGGGAAGTGTTTCTAATTTTTCGGATGCAATATTTCACGATAACTTTAATTTATAAAATTATTTAAAAAAATACTGAAATATATTGTGTGAGAAATATGTAATCCTTTACATAAGAAATAATTTACATCATTTAAAAAATTGATGTTTCAGGTTTTCCAGATAATATAGTAGTTCACGTAAGAAAAAATTATACTAAAATTTCATCTGAAATGCAAAATCTTATACACGAGTATTATGTTAATGAAGCAAACACATACACCTATTCAGGAAAAAGGGATTTTGTAACAGCATTGGGCGCGGATGGTAGAAACATTTTTTTACAGAAGAAATTATTGTTATATACAGTACACGATCTATACTTCAAATTTTTAGCTGAATGCATTCATGCTGGAGATCCCGGAAGCCACACTATTTGTGTCTGTGCTGAACATCAAAGCTTTATCAAGAAAGCTCAAGTATAGAGATGTATTACAAGGTCTGTTTGCAATGTCGACAATGAAGATTGTATGACAAAAAATGCAATAAATGTCTGGGACAAACAGGAGTTTAAAAAAAAATTTTTTAGTTAAAGAATTGGATATTGATTTAGTTAAGGAGCAAATTAAATATAAATTAGTTGAGTCAGGAAGTGCAGGTTCACTTCAGAACTTTGTAGATAATTTCGATAATTTTAAAAATCAGTTCTGTGGAGATATACATTTTTTGACCATACATCATTACGTAGCAGACGCACAAAAAGTTTATTTAAATCATTGTAAAAGTAATTTGGTAGCTAATACTGGCATAATTTTAATGGATTTTTCAGAAAATTATTCATTTATTATTCTACAATCGGTTCAGGGGTTTTATTACAATCATTCACAAGCAACTCTGCATCCTTTTTGTATTTACTATAAGACTGAGGAAAGCAACAAATTACTTAATGTCAATTAATGCGTCATTAGTGATTCTAAGGACCATTTTGCGTATAGTATAAATGCTTCTACCGCTAATCTTATGGTCATATATTTCTCGGATGGAGCTCCTCAGCAATATAAAATAAGTAATACGATTTCTCATTATATTCCAAATAAAACGCCATTGTATTAGATCACCTCCAGAGGGACAAATCACCAATGCTCGCGAAATGTACGGGTATGTAGTCAAAGAAATGAAAACTATAAGGTATCTAGACAAAATATATTTTTTGTGATATCTCTTAAATTAATCATAAGAAAAACGATATGTAAAATTTATTTCAGAGTTTTATGGGTTTCAAACACAGAAGTCGAAAAATATGAAAGGCATTTACGAAAACGATTTTCGACTGTAACAACATTTCCAAACACCAGGCAACATCATTATTACATTCCAGTTGATGGAATATCAATGATTATGAAATTCACATCATTTTCTACAGCTCAAAGAACTGTCAATTTGAATGTAAATTATTCTTAAATTATAATTATTTGAAATAGTTCAAGAACTTAAATAAAAATTTACTTCAATTCAATAAATATGTACATGAATAACCTTCTAGCGCTAAAGAGATCAGAATTTTATCTGAACAGACAAAAATGGTACCTTCTTTAAGGAAATGTAACAGAGCAGTTTTACAGATTGCGGGATGAATAAATCAAGTTATATTAGACCAAAATAAATATTTCTTCAAAGGTAATGAAATTAGAAATAAAACTCTGGAATTTGAGGTTTGGTAGAAGTTTCTAGCTGGTCTAGAACCGAAATTATGTTGATTCAAAGTCAAATTATGAAAATTGGGTAAAATTGATGTTTACAGATTTGATACCCTGAAATTTGAAAAATCTTAAAAATCTCATATCTTTGATTCTAGACCACCTAGAAACTTGTACCAAAGCTCAAACTAAAGGGTTCGAAAGTCTATTTTTAGAACTCAAAACGTACAGAATGTCTTAGGTCTCTTAAAATTATGAGCAGAAATCTTAAGAGGGTCTGTGGTGGTTCACTTACGAAGGAAAATACTCGATTTTCAGAGGTTCGAATAAGGCACACAGAGACTCGGGCCAAGAAAATTTCCAAGTAGAGTTTGTTATACATGTTGAAAACTACCTCCAGCTAAATTTTGGGTCTCTAAAGATTGTCAAGAAAAAGAACGACTAATTTAAAAATGCGAAAAAACGCGATTTTCGCTAAAATGCTCATATTCAAACTCAGGAACCACTAGATGGATTTTATTCGACTTCCGGCATTTCAAAAGTAATATCTAACCTTTCAAACGCGATCAGGTAGAAGGGATTGGCACTTTTTTGGCAAACGTTTAAACATTGCTAAATTATAGAAAATTTTTGTGCACTTATTTAGGCCCTGCAAATGGGCTCAATACTTAAGATTTTCAATTATTTAAAAAATATTATTAATTTTATTAAATACATAAATAAAAAGTTTACCTTGAGTAGGATTTGAACCTTCGTTCATAACAAAAACTTATGATAATTTCAATTGTTTGCTTATAAAAACTAGAAGTTACAACAAAAAAAATGAGAGGTGTCGCATTAAAATTGGCTTACTGGTCATCGAGATGTGATTTTTTGAAAATAGGTCAAAAAGGGCCATCTCGGGAATTCGAGGGGTGGTTTGGGGGGTTACAGATCACCCCGGGGACTGAAAATTTGCAAAGAATATTATTTTTTGAGGTAATATAACATACTAAAATTTGGGTAAATTTAGCGACCTTTCCGCAAAACTTGGTGAAAAGTAATAATATTATATATATATATATATATATATATATATATATATATATATACAGGGTGGCGCATTAGTGTGACAAAGTCCCATATCTCCTTTATTTAAAGAGATACAGAAAAATGAAATACAAAAGTTGTAAGATATGTTCTGGTGCATATTCCAAAAATATTTTAATTATACAGGGTAGATCATAGAAGCTAGAAGTAATTTAAATTTTTTTAAATAGAAAACCCTATATATTATTACATATTTAGATTCTACATACAATTTTAGACACATTTTATGTATAATGTCCTATACCTAAGTCTAACTGTTTTTGACAAATTTCAAATTTTTTGTCAAAATGACGTTTGCAGGCCAAAAATAGTAGAAATCTTTTCTAAACGAAGCCTTTATCAATTAGTTATGGTTGGTTTCCTTGGAAATGGGGACCTACTCTAATGGGCTGTATTGATATTTTGTAATACATTCATACAGGGTGATCAAAATGGACAATAAAAAGTAGATTCAAAAAAACCTATAAAGTCACTTTTTTTAAATGGAAATCCCCTATTTTTTAATTCTATCTTATTTAGCATTAAAAATAAGGTGACTTTGTATAAGAGTGTATATTCCAAAAAATTGTAGTTTTTGAAATAATGACAATTTAACATTTTTTTATTGTAAAAAGGCTATACGGCTTTCAAGTTTTGTTGTTAGTTGGCCGTGACGGCGAGGCGTGGCATATAAAAATAATAGAGATCATCAGAAACGTCATTATTTATTGTCAGTTGATAATTTGTGTGATGCATTAGTGTATTTTATAGCAAATTGATTTAAAACTTGAATTAAAATTGTAAATAATGAATTTTTCGCAAGCCGAGATGGTTGATATGATTTTTGTTTTGGGAGCTAGTGATAAGAATACGCTTTTAGCAAGAAGACTGTATCAACAACGGTTTCAGAGAGACGGCAACCAGAAAGAAGGGCATTTGAAAAACTTTTGGAGCGTTTTGAAAGAACCGGCAATGTGTTATATGAAAAAAAAATACTAGGGAAAAACGTGCACAGACTGAGGAAAATCAATTAAATATACTATTAACAGTTACCGAAAATCCATATATTGGACAACGACCCATTTCTCAGCAGGTTGGTGTTGAACGACGTACTGTACAGGGGATATTGAAGTCTCAAAAAATGCACCCCTATCACAAAGAGTTGGTTCCTGAAGATTATCAAAGACGACTGGAATTTTGTTAATGGGCTCAAAACAAAATAAACCAATAAAGAAATTTTGTTCATTTGATTTTACAGATGAGGCCACATTTCACAGAAACGGAAGTGTAAACAGACACAATTTTCATTACTATTCTACCGAAAATCCACATTTTGTAAGATATACTTCTCAAACTAGATGGTCTTTAAATGTTTGGGGAGGTGTTGTCGGTAATCATGTAATTGGACCATATTTTTTTGATCAACGAGTAACAGGGGAAGTATACTTAGACTTTCTGCAAAACCATCTACCTAATTTGTTGCGTCAAGTGCCACAGGATACGCAACAAGAAATGTGGTTTCTTCATGATGGGGCCCCAGTACATCATACAGGTCCGATAATAACTTTTTTAAATGCTAGATATCCAGAATGTTGGATTGGGAGGGGAGGGCCTGTTGCTTGGCCTGCTAGATCCCCAGATCTTACTAAAATGGACTTTAGCATATGGGGGTACGTCAAAGAGCAGGTTTATAAAATACCGCCTACAACAAAGGAAGACATGAAGATTAGGATTAGAAACTGTTTTCAAAACATTAGTGTTGAAATGTGTAGAAATTTAAGCAGCGAATTTGAGAGACGTATTGCATTGTGTATTCAAGAAAGAGGCGGACATTTCGAACAACTTATTAGGTAGTACGTATTTGACGTGTTTCTAGTACTTTTATCTGTATAATTAGTTACAGGTTTAGTTACATTAGAGGTGTTAAGTTTATGATTAGGATTAGGACATAATTTGTTGAATCATAAAATATTGTTCGTTTAATAAAATAATTATTTATATGGGGTTCAATAAATTGTAATATTTCGATCTGAAGTGCTCGATTTTTTTTGTTTCGCCGCGCCCCGCCGTCACGGCCAACTAACAACAAAACTTGAAAGCCGTATAGCCTTTTTACAACAAAAAAATGCTAAATTCTCATTATTTCAAAAACTACAATTTTTTGGAATATACACTCTTATACAAAGTCATCCTTATTTTTAATGCTAAATAAGATAGAATTAAAGAAATAGGGAGTTTCCATTTAATTGATAAAGGCTTCGTTTAGAAAAGATTTCCACCTATGTTTTGGCCTGCAAACGTCATTTTTGACAAAAAATTTGAAATTTGTCAAAAACGGTTAGACTTAGGTATAGGACATTATACATAAAATGTGTCTAAAATAGTATGTAGAATCTAAATATGTTATAATATATAGGGTTTTCTATTTAAAAAAAATTTTTAAATTACTTCTAAGCTTTTATGATCTACCCTGTATAATAAAATATTTTTGGAATATGCACCAGAACATATCTTACAACTTTTGTATTTAATTTTTTTCTGTATCTCTTTAAATAAAGGAGATATGGGGCTTTGTCCCACTAATGCGCCACCCTGTATATATATATATATATATATATATATATATACATATATATATATATATATCAGGGTGTTTCCTAAGTACGGTACATAGCTTCAGGAGCGTATTCTGCCACTAAAATAAAAGCAACTTTGCTTATAAACTATGTCTCAAAAATGCTTCGTTGCGAAAGTACAGGGTGTGAAAGTTTCATTGAAAAATTACAATTTTTTTAATATTTCCATAACCACTTGAGACATTTCAATAAAATTTTGCAGTATTTGAGAGTTAGCAACGGTGCGTATTTTACCCTAAAACCGGCGGATTTACTATAATCAATGGCATGCAGACAAGATAATCGTTGCACAATTTGAAAGAAAAAAATGCGGTACACCACTGTTTCTAATCTTTCTCAATTTTTGTTGGATTGTCTGTTTCATTTGGACGAAAAAATGGCTCTCGTCTTTTTTTCCTAAGATTAGTCGTTTTCGAGTAAAAAAATAAAAAACATTGTAGTGTTCCGTGATGTAATAACCAGTGTTCATGAATGAGTCTCGTGGCAAACTCATAATAAACCTATAAAGAAACTAAAGTTTTTTCATTGCTTTTAATTATTTTTAAACTGTCTTAACAATGTACAACAAAAAAGTTATTTAAAATTTTTTGTCTAATACTACGGCTTCAGCCTTAAAAAAAAGGAATATTCGTATGAAGGTATGAATATGTATTTTATTATCCAGTTGCCTGTTTGGTAGTGAAATTGTTGACATTTTACTTGTCACCGTATTTATCTTTGTGTAAAGCATTCAAAACATAAAATGATTAACTTTACTAACGTTGAATTGGCTCAGATGCATTTCATTTATGGCCTAGCAAATGGAAATTCAGTAGAAGCTCGGCGAATTTATCATGAACGTTATCCGAATAGAGTAACGCCATGTGCTAAAACTCGATCGCCCGACCTAACCCCATTAGATTTTTTTGTTTGGGGTCGTATAAAAGATATAGTGTATGCTACGCCACTCACAACAAAAGAAGATTGCCAGCAAAGAGTTCGAAATACATTTCGATCTCTTTCTCCGGAAGAAATTCAGAGTGCTACTCATGTCGGCTTTTTAAACGTTGGGGGCACTCAGTTCGAGCATTTATTATAATTTAACAGTTTTTGTTTTTGTTTTAAAATTTTATATTTAGTGTTGTTAATTTGTAAAAATAATTATTAATTTAGTTTCTATTGTTATAATTGTTTTAATTACACGTTTGGATTTAACAAGAATGTTTTAATGCTTTATTTCGAGTATGAAGTACATACTTTGTTTTATGTGTACTACCTAAGTCTTAGTTAAGTGGACAGCATTTGTTTATTATTGATTCCTTTCAAGTAAAGCCAACCAAAAATAAATTTTTAGTTTAATTGTTAATCCAGTGTCCTGAAACGCACTTGACAAATTATCACATGCTACTTTTGCCGTTTTAGCCGTTTGAACATGGACAAAATTTAATGGTTCTACCAAAAGTATTATCTTGGACCCTGCTTTTACAATCTTTTTCTGATCATCTTTTCCAAAAATTGCATCCCAAAGTTCCTCATGTTCCAAATAAGTCTGAACTGCAAATTTCCAAGTATCATAATTCTCTCGTCCTTTTAACTAACTACTCAGTGGGTGGTAACTGATACCCAGAGATTGTTTTAAACTTAATTTGCTCACACGAACGAAAAAAAAAACAACTTCCAGCAGTGTGCTAAAGCTCTGGGCCCATAACCTGTTGTTTGAAGAGTTTAAAGTTGTTTTATAACGTCTTGAACTAACATAAACTGGAGAAATAAACTTTAATGACAAATAATAATATTGACAACTCTATTATTCTGACAATAAACTTAAAAAAACATTGAAACCCCATATAGGCCATCTCATTTCAAATATATTATGGTATTTAATAAATTATTTCAACAGGAACTGCACTTATAATAAGATCATACATAAAACATCATGAATTAGACAAATATGCAAAAAAACCTTCTACAAACTACCACTATGTTAATTGAGAACAAAACAATAACCCTCAAAATCTCCGCCATTTATAAACACCCCAAATACTCGTTAAAAAAAGAACATTATACTCACTTCTTCAAAATCTATGAAATAGATTTCTTGCAGCATGAGACTACAATGGAAAACACCAAGGTTGGGATTCTCGTGTTACAAGACATACTCACTTCTTTCAAAATCTATGAAATAGATTTCTTGCAGCATGAGACTACAATGGAAAACACCAAGGTTGGGATTCTCGTGTTACAAGACCTCATGGGCGTTAATTACTAACAGCTATATATGAAAATAATCTACGCTACTTATCTTCTGGTGAACCGACGTACTGGCCTACAGACATCCGGAGGATCCCGACTTAATTAATTTCTGTATTATCAAAGGATTAAACCTTAGACAATTAAAAATCCAATCTTGCTTTGAACTGGCTGCAGACCATTCCTCTCTTTTAATACATACCACTCAGAAATAGTACACGTCCAAGTCCGGTCCACCCACGGCAATGCTAAGACAAACTGGGAACTCTTCAGCAGATTAACTAAATTAACAAATTAGAAATGCCATTAAAAACTAAGTACGATGTTGAAGAAGCTACAATAGCATTAACCAATGCAATCCAATAAGCAGCTTGGAAAGCTTCACCCTCGATAAAGAAAATCCTTCCCGCCAACTCCTATCCCTTAGTCATAAAAGATAAAATAAATGACAAAAGACGCCTCAGAATCTCCAGATCAGAAAAAGACAAACAAGCATTAAATAAATCTACTAAACAGCTAACGAAACTCTTGTTACAACACAAAAATGAAGGCATCCAACGTTTCCTGAGCAATGTCACAGCCACTGAAACGACCGACTACTCGCTGTGGAAAGCCATCAATACAATTAAAAGACCATTAACCTATGTACCACCCATTACCAAACCAAATAGACAATGGGCACGCAGCAGCAAATAAAAAGCTGAAGTTTTTGCCGAACACATAGTCAATGTATTCAAACCTTCTCCCAGTCAAGAGTCCTGAAGAAAATGCCAAAATTATATACTATTTAGAATCCCCTTATTAATTGAGTCCACCGATCAAACCATTTAAACTCTCGGAAGTTCAGGAAATAATCAATACAAAAACAAACCCTAATAAGGCTCCTGGATTTGACCTTATCACCGGGAAAATCCTCCAACAACTTCCTGTTATTACAGTTCGAGCTATCACTCAAATATACAATGCAATGCTAACAATTAGATATTTCCCAAGCACTTGGAAAGTTACGCAAATAACTATGGTGCAAAATCCAAGAAAGACACCTACTGACCCAACCTCCTATAGAGCTATTAATCTTCTTCCAATTCTCTCCAAAACCTTTGATAAATTATTACTAAAACGAATCCAGCCAATTCTGGATGAACAACGACTAATCCCCAAAGCTAAGTTCGGAAATCGCCACCTACATGCAACGGTTGAACCAATCCACCGATTAGTAGATCAAATTCATAGCGACTTCGAAGACCACAGATACTGTTCTGCTGCATTTTAAGATATCTCCCAGGCCTTCGACAAAGTATGGCACCAGGGATTCTACTATAAACTAACAAAATATCTACCGTACCAATTCTTTGAAATAATAAAAACATAACTATCGAATCGACACTTCTTTGTTTCTATACCTTATATTCACAGCAAACTAACAAACCACAAGTTTAACTTCAACCACAACTTTCGCCGATGACACGACTGTCCTAGCCTCCCATAGCAATTCTACTACTGCGTCCAGCAAACTGCAAGACTGTGTAAATAAACAACAATGGCTTAAACTGTGGAGAATCAAAGTCAATGAAAGCAAATCACAGCATGTCACCTTCACCATTGAACTGCGATAATACTGAAATATGCCGATTCTGCAAAATACTTAGATCGACGCCTCACTTGGAGAACCCATATCTTCTCCAAACGCAAACAGCGAACAACGAACTGTTAACACGCTCTGAAAACGCTATTTAGTTATTACTTAACTGTAATTATTCAAGTTAACCTTTCTTCTTATTATTGTTATTCGAACTTATATTTGTTATATTGTAATAGGGTTGCTCAATGGAGCCTACTCTGCACGTCCAAGAGCAATTAGCAATTGCAATTGCTACTTGCGCTAAATGTTATACGCACCACGCAAAATACTTATTATCCTGTACAAATAGGATAGATTGTACATTAGAGGAGTTAAAAAAATGTTCCTGTTTGGTAATAAACTCGATAAAAATCCAATTTTAGTTGTTCTGATGCAGTGCCAATTTAGATACGAAATATATAGGCCAAAATATAATACAAGTTTTCTTTTCAATACCAGCCCTTATACAGCGAAATAACTGTAAGAATAAAACTATTATATTACAAATTTTCGGTTGTAAATTGTAATAATTGTTAATACTTTCGCGCTATATGTAGGGATTACCATTATCATTTATGGATCACCCGTATACTGTTAAGATTGTTTATATATATATATATATATATATATATATATATATATATATATATATATTATTGTATGCATATCTAAAAGCACTTGACAATTGCAATCTAAAATGGTCAACTTATATTTTGAAAACTATGTTAAGTGATAATATAAAGTTGTAGAAGCAATTACCTGAGCTTTTGTTGGATGAGGACCGCCTTGAAATTCTATTGTGCCATAAGCGTCAGTCGGTGAAGCTTTTGTATGTTTTGAGGGAAGCCATACCTCGTCGAGAACGATCTCTGATGATGATGAAGGAGGATGTAATGTTGTTAAGCGTCCACAAGCGCATCTATAAAAAAAATTAATTTTAGAAAAAGAACTTAATCTTAATACATGTATTATTTGATTAACATATGAAAAAAATGATAACCATCAAATCATTTTTCTTAGCTAAAATTATAAAATGAACACATCACCTTCTAAAAGTTAAAAAAAAGTGTGAGCAAAACATTGATCTATAACTCCGAAATCCTAAATGTTAAGAGAATATAATTTCCTAGTTTTACTACGCCTTAATCTGCGGTGGTTCCTCAGTTTAGGGATAAACTTGCACGTGATGCTGGTTGATAAAGTAAACTTTTGAAATGAAAATTCTTTTCATAAACTTTACTGCTGCTAAAACCGCTGGCTCTCAAGATTCTTGTATAGCCTGTTGATCCTTACGTTGAACACGACACAATTTTTAATACAGAAATGTAGTCTTAACAACTTGTAACAAAAGCAAAGCAAGTACACTCATATTGAATGTTCTTGAAAGTAGTTAAATTTATACACTTTCCGAGAGGCAATAAAACCCGCAATGCAAGTGGTTATATAAATATAAAACTAAACAAAACGTGACTTTTCTATAATACGTTAAGAGTGCAAATATACTTTATAACAAAATTCAATTATTATAACATTTCGTTATATGTAAACATTAGTAGATTGTAGATCGAGGGGCAGAACTGTATGATGCAATTTGTTCCGAGGACTATACAGTACCGAAGGCGAAATGCAATTACATCCAGAGGCGTGTGTACTCCCTTCAAAAAATTTGCATTTATAATCCCAAATGTTAACAAAAAAATTGTTAAACTTTTAATTGCAAATTCAAATACAAATAATTAGAAAATCAATATTCAGTGGCGTACTTAGTTTGTGAAAGTAGATGGGGCCATACGTTTGGAAAGCGCCAAATAATATTTTGTTCGTAGAGCCTAGCCCAATTTGAATTATATTTTTATTTCCCTTTTTTTGCGAAAGATAACGTTTTACTTTTTTAAAGGATTATTAAAAAAGAATATAATTCATAATATCTAGTTTATTTTTTATTACACTGCTTATACATTTAGATCTAAACAATAAAACAAAATTATATGTATATTATAAGTAATTTTTACGAGTCAGAGCAGTTGTGTCACTAATATTAAACTGTCAGAGGACGCCGATTGTGAAAAATAACAGTTTGACAACTGTCAAATCTCAGCTTCAGGGGTTATGTTTATTTTATCACAATAATAAAATTTAAGTTTTACGAAAACATATGTTACGTCAAATGTTTAATGTCAGAAAGGCTTGACAACACCGGACAGAATGGCCAACCATAATCAGTTCTATCTGCATCCTCTCGTGCACAGTAGGCGGGTTCCAAAGGTGGTAATGAAACAAAGCTAGTTATGACGCAACTACTCTGAATCGTGAAAATTGGTATATTTGTTAGTACGACTTGGTACAAATAGAAATAGTAGAAATCAAAAGCCTCCCTACTTTTGTTTAAATTATATAGCATGCGCCAAGTTTTAACAGTATATTAAAAAACAAGTTACATAGGACTCATACTTTTAAAAACTCGTGGCTACGCCACTTGTTGTTTTAAACTTCGTATTTTAAGGTCTTATGAAATACGTTTTTTATGCTATTTTTTGTAACTTGCCCTTTTATGCCGCTTTTAAACAAAAAATTTTACTTTAGTGGATTTAGGGATTTTTGTGCCGATTGGTAGTCTTAATTTTAAAAGTGAAAATTTGTTTTATCCAAATTCTATCACCAAATACGTGAAATTGCCAAAAATATGGTCGCGAATTTGCTCACATCAAAGTTTTCCACTGGACGCATCCTGTTTTTGACACATTTTGTAAGAGTGCATGACATAATTCCGGATCAAGCTTTGCCAACCTAAACATCTTCGTAAAATGTTCCGTAAATTAATGGCTATAATCACATCGGAGATAACCTCGCGCTTCTTAATATTATTCTCGCCAGGAGTGTTTACCGCTACGTTATTAATTTATGAATTTAGCTCCCAATTTGTTTATACTGTCTGCTGATATAAAACAGTGAATTAAATAAGGATGGTGAACATTCGTAGTGGATTGACGAAATCGACATACTGTATTGAATAAGCAAATGTAGTAGAAAGAGTAAACCTATCAACGCGAAATCAATATGTTTATATGCATACGAAATTAATACTCATTTGACTAATACAGGGTAATGCAGATTTATTGAAGTGGTCCGCTTGCTTACTTCTAAAAAGCTATTCTCCACTTATCTCATTTAGTGATTCCAACTATTTCCAGTTGTGTACATACGAGTATTACTGATTGGACGAGAAATTCAAAAGTCGATGATATATCAATAATACATACGGCAAAATTTTAAATGCATAAATAGGTTGTATTTCTTGATTGTTTAACTACCTCCATCTTAATGTTATTATTAAAAATGCCAATAAGTGAACGGAATGTTTTTATTTCAATTTAGTTTTAATTTGACTGATGACGGCGAAAGATTATAGTCTCCGAAAGCTTATAATAGGTGCTGAAAATGTTGTCCATTATTTTCTAAGCATACATTTAGTCTACCTTTAATATTCTCGAAGACGGCTGCTAACTGTAGTGCGGTTATTGCATAAACGGCGTTCACTGTGACATTCTATAATTCCTCAACCGTATGCATACGATTTGCATACACATCATATTTAAGATGACCAAAGGGCAAAACCACTCGAGCGGAGTCAAGCAGGGGGATCGTGGTGCCCATCGGTTTTTGCTTATTATTCTATCGCCAACATTATACGGGCAGTGTGGGCTGTTGCAGAATGTTGCTGAAAATACCCATTTTGAAGCTCATCGTCGTGCAGTTGTTCAACAAAAGGTCTTAGAATTAATTGTTGATGGTTTTCGGCAGTTATATTTTCATTAAAAAAATGGGTCCAATTATTCACCTTCTCGACATGGCAATCCAAACTCCAGTTTTATCTGGATGTAATGGAATTTCAATAAATACATGGGGATTTTCAGTTGACCAGGTTCGATAATTTTGGGAATTTATATAACCGCTTAGATGAAACCATGGCTCGTCACTGAAAAATGTTATATCCAAAACATCATTGTTATTGCGATTTTCGTTAAACCAGGTACAGTACCTTCGACGCTTTTCAAAATCAGTTGGCAGCAATTCTTGTAATACAGACATTTTGTACGGGTGCATTTTCAGTTTTTTACTAGTCCTCTGGCATGTCCCATACGAAACCCCTACAATTACAATTAATAAATAATCAACATTTAGTAATAAAAACAAATTTTACTCAATTACCGCTTTGAGCAGACAATCGTCTTAAAGATTTATTGGAACTAGCTTTCAATCGCCCCGTAATATTTTCTAAGTCTTCTTCGTGAAGTACAGGTCTTCTGCCAGGAGACTTACCTTTGGATACGGAGCCCGTGTCACGAAAACGTTAAACAATTCGACGGAGATGCTGTGTGAATGTTTCATAGGTAACGCCAATATTGGCGAACCGTTGTTGAATTCCTCGAATCAAGAAAGTTACGAATATTTCCAGGCACCACCTTCATTTTGTTGCCCAGACTGAAAATAAGCCTCCAGGATAAACTTATAGTATTCATCCGAGCGGTCAGAGTTGGCGAATAATAACCAAAGAAGGTGATAGTCAGGTTACCCTAACTTTAGAAATAAAGTAGGATAACATTTAGTGTATAATAGGGAAGAAGTGAAATTACCTTCCTTATTAAGATAATAAAAGGGTAAAGTAAATAATTAAATGTAAATAGTGTCAAGTTGATGATAATAAAAAAGATTGTGCAATAATTTAAAATCGCGTTAAAGGTTACGCAATAATTAAAAATCACGTTTTCTGTACGTATCGAAAGTATTCCAAGATTGTGTTTAAAAAGTGAACGCTAAAAACGAATATAGTATCGATCTAGTGTAATAAATTAATACATCAAGAATAATAACTCGAAAGGTTTGATGTTAAAAGTAGAAGCGTTGCCGTTTGTAGATGCTCGCTGTTCGTTGCAGCACGCTAATTGTAGTTAAAATTCAAGTAATAATTGACTATTATAAATAATCAAGTAATTAGTTACAAAAACCATAAAAGTGTTGGAAAGAACATTGCAGTAGACTTAATCCACAAAAAAGGTGTAAACAAGATATCGCGGGAACAAAAGAAGCAATGCGCCAAGTCCGCATCATAGGCACAATTGCGTCATCGGCTTGGCCACATTGGAGTTACGTCATCGCCTTTCAACGAAGCAACAGATAAGTACGATTTCTAATAGTGTAAATAAAGAAACGTTTATGTGTTTTATTTATCTGAATTTCAATTTGAATATCAAAATTGAACGGAAAACATTCCATTCAATTTTGATAAAGGGTTTTTTGTTGCATGTTAGTATTAAGAATATTACTTATAATTAAAGGTTTGATTGTTATATGTCGTTGTAAACAAAACATTTCTGCACTGCGAATTTCAGTAATTGAATAAGTATAACATTTGATTTATTTTTATTATTAAAGATTATCAAAATTAAAATTAATAATGTGTTGCGTCACCACGATGTCTTATGCACTCCTTAACACGTCTGGGCATACTTCCAATGAGGTGATCGATTTCCTCCTGAGGTATCTCATCCCATGGTATCTGTAACTCATGTTGCAGAGCCACTAAAGTTTGTGGGGGGTGGGGTAAATTGAGTAATCTTCTTCCCATAATATCCCAGACGTGCTCGATGGGTGAAAGATAGGGAGATCTCGGTGGCCAAGGCAACAAAGCAACTTGATTGCCCTCAAAATTAGCCAAATAAGCCCTAGCAACATGAGGTCCTGCGTTGTCTTGTTGGAATATGCTGTTGGGGATGGTCTGAACATAAGGTACAATATGGAGTTCTACGATCTCCTGGATGTAGCGCGCATCGGTCATGTTACCTCTAATGAAGACCAAAGGTGGCCTACTTCCAATAGCATAACTCTAACTGTGTGGTGCACATGCCTTTCCACAGAAAATTGGGGATCTTGTCTTTCACCAGGCCGTCTTCTCACCCTGGCACGACCGTCACGCATGTCCAAACAAAATCTGGACTCATCACTGAAGACAATTGAATTCCTTTCTTGGTCCCAATTTGCCCGTTCTCTACACCACGCTAGATGATCACGTCGGTGCCCAGGAGTCAGTGGTAGCACAAAATGGGGGCGGTATGAAGAGTCCAAAGGTTCTTATCCGGCGATAAACAGTTTGCATCCCAATCACCCGTCCATGTTCTGCAAACCACTTGTCTGCAATCGCCCGTATAGACGAGGAGCGGTTCTGTAGAGCCAATACTATAAGACGGCGATCTTCAGCTTCTGTGGTTCTTCAAGGACGTCCTGTACCTCTCGATCTTCGTGTACGTCCCTCTTGGTTCCATGCACGAACACAGACTGCCATAGTGTTTAAACTCTGTTGCGTTCTATCGGCTATATCTCTCATAGACAAACCAACCTCTCGTAAGCCCACAACTCGACCCCTATCAAACTCGCTTAACTGCCGAAAATTTTGGCATCTTCGCACTCGAGGCATCGTGATTCAATTAAAGAAGCTTTTTGTAATGTGTTTTACACGTCTTAAATGACAACTGTAGTTACAAATTATTTTAAGGCTACGTGATCGTAAATGTTTTTGAAACAGGTTAACGCAAAAACCGCTAGAGTAATATGGCTAAAAAATCGATCGTTTTTTATCTTAACATAAAAAAACATATTCCCAAAAAATTTTTACAAAATATTCATTATTACTGGGTGTTCTTCTTTCTATGTCACTTAGTATATTTGTTTAGCATCTACACTTATTCTTTCTCCCTCGACCATTTTAAAAAGAGTTTCATGTATCGCCGAAATATTCAAAATTATAGAATCCACTGCCATTTTGTGACTAGTCCATTGTGTAGTACATAATTTTTTTAAAGTAAAATTCTTCATTTATATTGTGCTCAGACTGAATTTTTTCAAACAATTTTAACCGTGAACAACTCTTTGAAATATAAACTTTACCTAAATTGCTCTAATGTACCAAAAGCAAACACTTTGCCTCTGTGCAAGGGGTTATGGAATCCATAAGAACCAAATTCAAGTTATAAGCGCAACAATGTACGTACGTTGTTTCTGGTACAATTTCATTCAATCTAATTAGCAACCCAGTAAGCTGACCAGTCATTGTGCTAGTCCCATCACACGCTTGCCCTCGACAATTTTAGTTCTCTTAATATTGTATTAAAGTATGACTGTGGTGCCTCACTTATCATTTCAACGAATCTTAAAAATCTTTCTTCCAGAAACCCATTTTTTTCGATAAATGAACTTAAAGAATACATTTGCTCTTTTTTTTTAATATCTTGGTTGGAATCAATAATTAAAGTAAAATATTTCGCTAACTTAATACCACGAACAATATTTATTGTAACTTCGTGGCCCATAAATTTAAGAATTTCGTTTTGAATCTTACGGCTCGAGTATTTGCCATTCCTTTTTGCGTTGGTAAAATGTTCAGCTAAAATTACATCGTACATTTTTAATAGATCGAGAAGTTTAGCAAGTTGCCCTTGTTATAACTAATATTGCTCTCATCAAAAAAGTACAACGTGGAATATTTTTAAAGATACTTAGCTTTTTGGGTTTCAAATGGTAAATTTTTGTGTTAATGTTTTACACAAATCTAAACATTTCGATAACAGTTACAGTAGTAATAAAATCTTTCAGAGTTGTTTAAGATGTTGAAACAAATTTATGCAATTTGAAAAAGTGAAAACACAAGCATAAGCCTGCTATATAATTAATAGTTTGATAAACGTATAAAGCCAACTATGGAATACAATTTTAATAAAGAATAACTAGACCCTTAATAAATTAATATTGTTAATATATATATATATATATATATATATATATATATATACAGGTACAGTTCAAACATTAAGGTCCGGTTACCGTTAGTTTACTAAGGGTTCATGTGACTGTCGAGTGAACGTTATCGATTACTTAAACATATTTCTGTTGAATAAGGCCCGATCATGTTCTACTGATCAAAAGTTTACAAACATTTTTAGTAATTTTACTAGATAAACGAGTGGCACTGGTAACTGTCAAGATCATGACGTTCTTAAAATATGGAAAAAGATTCAATTACACTGCTAATTTTTACGTGTATGGTGCTAATATACTAACATTAATAGTTATTATGGCCAATTTACAGATTCATATAGGTTTGAATGTGGGATAACGGTGAATTCCGTACCCGATTTAGACCTAGGTCCGATTTAGGTTGTCGAATAAAGTCGTATAGATGACATTTGAGGTGAAATTAAACCTTTACAACTAGGTAGTATTAAATGTATTGAGCTTAAAAGTAGAAAGTAGTACACTGTTTCAGAAATCATGCCGTACTGCCCGAAAAAACAGTAATAACTTTTCTTCGCTTTTTAGCAACAAGATCCATTCTTCAAGTATTAGCTAATTTTGTGGTTGTACATATAATCACGGCATAGCACATAAAGTGAGCCGAGCAATTGTCCAGTTAAATATACTTCAAACTGAAGATATTGAGAAAACTAAGTTCACCAGTGGGTAACGATGAGAAATAATAGCGTAATAGAAAGGTATATTTTTCATTAAATGTCCAAAGTTATGTGATTCATCGTTATTCATAAAAACTATAATGTGCAGTTTCCAATTCGCTAGAAGCAGTGTATTACAGGATAACTCTGTGTATGCTGTGAACCATATTTAATTACCCAATTATTAAATCCATTTACACCAACACAACGGTTATTTAAAGAATGAATGAATTCTATTGAAAGGTGTTTCGGGGTCCTGAAAAGATTTTGTGGACTACCAGTAGGTTTACGTTTAAAAATAACCGGATGAAAGCAGTTATAATAACAGCTGCAGTTCTTCATAACTTTGTGTGCAATATGGTAGATGATCCACCACCAAATGCGGAGGCACAGTTTGAAGATATAAATATTATGGATTTAGAAGCTAACGGACGAAGGCTAACAGTGAAAATGTCATAATCACAGAGCAAATTTAACAAAATTTAATCAAAAAGTTGTGAAAAACTTTAATTTGAAGTTCATAAAAACATTCACAAATAGAAACTTGACACCAGTTAAAAATCCAATAAAATCTAACAAAGAAATAGTTATTTTAATAATTATAAGTGTTATTTTACCGTCAAAACATAAAGTAGCAGGTTGCATTTAATTTTTAATTTTAATCTTAACTTCAACTATATATGTTAAATTACAGTGCTGTGGTAATTTAACATATAGTTGGTAAAGCATTTACTTCAAGATCTAGAAAAGACGCAAAAAATATACACATACCAAAAGCTAAAATTAAAATTAAGGCTTACCATTGTGCCTTTTTAATTATAAGTTGCCACAACCTATTTAAACAGAGACTTTCTTCTTGCCTATTGAAGTTATTAATATGTTTACATATCTCAATAGCTTCACGTTGTAAACGAACATAATAATGAGTTTTTCTTGACAATGTTATCCTATTGAATGTCATTATTTAAATTATTTCAAAACATGCTCAGCTACCGCAGTTCTCTGGCCTACCAAGCAACTATACAAATATTTTGATTTGATTGTTTATAGTGAAATGATTTAATTACTTGTTAAAACATAAGTACACTTGCTATCACTTGCACGATCTTAGTTTCACAGCGATTACATCACTTTTCGGGAAAAACATGTCAATGTTAATACTTAAGTTTTTAGGTAAAATGCACTGCATACTATTAATTTTATTAATGATATGGACATGCAGGGCAGGGATAAAGAACTTGCTGATTGGTGAAACACTAAATTACATTACCGGTAAGTAGTATAGCTACCCACTTCTGGATTACTTTACAGTGTTGCCACGTCTCAAGGTCATGCGGTGTTGCCAGATTTGGCGTTGCTGTCAGTTCATTGACCTTTCCAAGGTCAAAGATCATCTAGCTCTAGGGATGTTATATTACATTCCAAGGTCACACCCCTTTTCATTGTTCAATCGGTTCTTAGAATCAAAGTACACTGACCTTCTGTTTCTTGATTGAATAAATTGAACCAAGCTCTTAAATGTCAAAATTCATTGTTATCATATTACAATTCTTAGAAATCTAAAAAATTCAGGGTCACGCCCCCTTTGCATTGTTCAAGCAATTCTTAGAAACAAAGTCCATTGACCTTCTGGTTCATGTATTGGCTAAATTGAGTCAAGCTCTTCAAGGCCAAAATTTATTGGTAACATATTACAATTCTTAGAAATCTAAAAAATAGAATCAGTTTTTGGAAACAAGAAGAATGAGAGGTTATTGTTTATGCTAAAAAGTAGGTCGAGGTTAAAGGTTCTTGTATTAGTTAAATTGAGACAAGCTCTTCAAGGTCAAAAGTTTATTGGTATCATATTACAGTTCTTAGAAATCTAAAAATTGAATCAGTTCGTGGAAACAAGAAGAATGTGCAGGGGTATCATATTACAATTCTTAGTAATCTAAAAATAGAATCAGTTTGTGTTAACAAGAAGAATGACTGGTAGTTGCCTATGCTAAAAAGTAGGTCAAGGTTAAATGGTTTTGTGGTAAATCAACGAAAAAACGGCGCGGGGAATTGTCCGAGGAGATTCGGTGCGGGGAATTGTTCGAAGAAGTTCGAAAAGAAATATTTACAACATTTTCGGAAAACTGTTCCTGGGATCAGAAATAAATATTTGTATGCAGCATGGTCAGTAAAGAGTGCCCAAAACAACAAAAACATCATAAAATGCAGAATCTCGACGAAGTGGAAAAAAAAGTATTCCCGTTGCAAAAAAATGTTTTTATCGACTGTTGGTCTTCGCGAATGGCAATTTAACAATTGGGTCAATGAAAGTAAACATGGAATAAGTAATGATTTAAAACAGTAAAGAAATTCAGAATGAATTGTTTCTTCAAGAGTACCAAACGGGTTTATGAAAATGTTTTTAGATAATTTAAGTAAGTTGCCTTCGCACTATTGTAGAAGAGATACTAACAAAATGTATTTGAAACAATCATTTAGAACAATGAATGATTTTTAGCAAGCGTATGGTAAAGCTTGTAAAGTCAAACGGAAGTAAAATAGAGTGGGAAAATCATCAGACACAAAAAATAGAGCAAGAGAAGAAAAGACTAACGATCAGGAAAAAAGTTTAGAACGAGTTCAACATGTTTTAACCATGGACTTGCAAGCAGTGAAAGTATGTCCCTAAATAATAGCCAGCTCTGTTTATTTTAGAACCAAGCTTTGTGACCACAACTTTACTTTTTAATCTGGCAACAAATGATTCTGCAATGCTATTGGTTCGATAATAGTCAAGCGGATTCACAAGTTTCTACTTTCACTTTATTTATGGTAGACTACATAAGAAGTCTTCTTGTTGATGAGAAACCGATTACTCGGACCGCTGCAAGTACCAGAACAGGAATTGTGTCAGGTCCATTGCTCTTTTACATTTCTCAAAAGTGCTAAATATTACCACTGAAGAAAAATGTCTTGTCAAAGGCCATACGCCGATGGAATGCGGCGGCATCCACGCGATAATTGAAAAAATACGCAACAGGAAAATTTTTCTTGTGAGCGCTTATGCTGGCATAACAGAAGATGCAAGGTCCTTCCACAAAAATATGAGGTAAAAATAATTTTAATTAAAATTTTAACCATCACATTGTAACAACCCATTTTGAGTTGTATTAAAATATACCGCAATTAAACAAATTTTAATTATTAATGATTTTAAGTATGTGGTAGGCAACTTAATTTGCATTTTGGTGTAACTTAAGTGCATATCTTCGTAAGGGTTTATGCTCCCACTTCTTTAAATTATTTTTTTTCTGCTCATATTCTCGCGCAACGCGTCATCACCAGATATTCTAAGCGTCCATTTTTTCACTTCTTGTGGTACGCTGTATTATGCAGGAATCCATTTTTGGGTTTCCACCTAAATTTTGTGAAAAGTGCCATTGATTTAATGGTAAGATAATTTAACTGGTATTATATTAAGATATAAAACATTTGCTCTTTGCAGGCACTTTTTTTGCACATTTAATTCTTATTTAATTGCCTTTTAATTCTACTTTTACGTACGCTTTCATTTTATTGATTGCGATTTTGCATTCAATGCAGAGCTAAACTTAGATCCACCTTTTTATTTGAACCATCAAGAGAATGCAACAAATATTGGTTTATTCAATTTCAAGAAGATAAATTTATAAGAAATAAAATTCCATTTTGGTGGTTTACAACGTACAGCATTGTTATTTCAAGATCTTGCGCAATATTGGTGCAAAGATGACATCACCTTTGGTTTCCGTAATCGTTTAGATACCAGACGTTTGTGTACAAAATTTTTCGAACAGGTATTTATATCCATAAGTTAGTAATTTAAGGCTATTACAATTAGTTTTTAAGATATATTTTATATAACCCTAAATTTAACTGTTAATAAACATAGTTTGTATATTTTTTATTTTTACATTTTGATAAAATTTTTATTGTAAAACTCGGTTTAGTTATTCCGAGAATAATTAAAAAAATAACTTGGCGTCCGAGATCATTTTATTAGTGTTACATTGCTGTTTCTATATTCATGTTAAGTGGAAATAGCAGCATAAGTTGTGGTAATTAAGCAAATCAAAAGATTGAACTAGCCCACTTTAAACTACCGACTGGGACAAAGGCATCATTTTTGGTGAATGGTTTGTATCTCTTTAGTTACAACGATTTGTTATGCGAACATTTTTACACGCATTAATTTATTAAATTTTTTAAACCACTTCAACCACATTATTATTATAACATGATATACCTATCGATAAGACCGGAGGAAAGCAGAAAATCCAAATGTGATGAATCTAACCTCCATAAAATACACACCTGAAGGAATAATTTTGGATAAGTTAAATTTTGATGACGACTATATTCATTTATCTATTTTTTTTTAGTGAAGAACAAATTTACAAGAACTTAAGACTGTAATGCCGGAATACTGTTGGCAATTCTACGATGGTTTACTGCATGGATACATTTAGTCTAACTTAACAGCTTAATAGTTTTTTAGCTATTGGGAGTTCGCTTGCGTTCGTAAAGAGTTAAATAAAATAAAATTTCAATACCTCGTATTTCAGGTATTTTTATTTTCAATAACTCCTAAGTCTAATTTAGAAAAAAGCGTACGGATTTATCTAAAAATTGCCATTTAAGTCGGTAGATTCCTCAAAATAAATGAGTAGGCAAATTGTTGAGTAAATAATTTAAGTTTTAAAAGTAAATTGGACAGACAATTTGACTTACAAGGTTTTAATTTGAGCCATTGATTTGTGAACTCTTTAGATTTTGTGTTAATTAGAAGGTGTTTAAAGTCGAATGTTCAAATAGTAAACTGTTTTACCATAGGTCTGTATTATTTTTATTTAACACTATACCTTTATTATAAATATAAATTCTAATTACATTTTTTCGTCAATATATCATACAGTTCATTTAGGTGAACTATAGATCAAATCACTTAACAATACTTTAAAGATGTATACAAAGATAACGTTGATTAACACTAAATAATAAAATTTAGAAAAGCGAGTTTGTAGTAATAAATTTACGTGAAAGCTTCAAATCCGCCTGTCTTTCTAAATATTTATTCCTTTTTGTGACGAACAAAATTTATGTAGTAATTTTCAGTTAACCTCGGAAAACGTCATGTGTACTAAATGCCACTATTTAGAATCCTTTGCAAACAGGATTATGGTAACATCATTCGGTATGATAAGTAGATAAAGCACGTTTCCTAAAATAAACTTGTAATTAGGCATAAATGTTAGAATTAAAAAAAAAGAAAATCCTGAAATCTGTTTAGGTACTCTGTAATAAATACCATTTGCATGACTAAATTTTAGTGTAACATTTGCCAGGTCAAAGTAGGAAGTTCTTAGAGTACCTAATTAAAATGATCAAGAAGTGACAACCCTTGTTTATAACTTCTTACTATAGTTTCGAACTGTTAAAAGCAACAGACATTTTCTCTAAACCATAAATTTAAGGTATTTTATTTTCACTATCACCACTAATTTAACAAAGAATTGCTTGGTGCTATATTAACTATAATTGAGTGCTCACGCATCTATTTCATAACATCCAAATTTATCATCAACAATAATTACAAGTACTTCTCATTGTTTGATTTTAATCGTGTATTTTAATACAAATACAGTTAGGATAGCCAGCAGTAATGACAGACTCGAAAAATGCAATTGAAATGTCAAAACAGATTTATAAAATATGAAAACACAATAAATAACCCTGCTAAAACAGTTAGTTAAACGTATTCGAAAGCCAGCTATGGAAAGTAAATTTTATCTTAATAAACGTTAACTACAACTTTATGAATGAAATATTATTATACCGCCTTGAAAATGGCAATCAGAATATCCTATAACGGATGAAGAGTAACAATAGAAGTCCATAATCGTTTATTATTTTCAAAGCGGCTTATTGATATTTAATTTATTAAAGGTCCAGCTAATCTGTAGTGAAAAAATTTAGTTTCTATAGTTCGCTTTCAAATATATTCAGTTTAACTAAAATAACAAAATCTTTTCATTGCGTTTTCATATTTTATCAATTTATTTTGGTGCTTTAATTACATTTTTTAATTCTGCCATCACTTGTGATGTCGAAAACTGTGCTTCTAAAAAATTTGACAAAGTAACTTTTATTCCTTATTAATATCTATTGAAATAATATAAAATACGTATGCAACACTGAGTAGAAATAGGGGAAGTTTGAAGATCTGTAAGGTACTACTAATGTGTCATGACATTAAATAAAGTACATAGTAATCGTAGTGTAATGTCATTTCGACATAAGTGAAATCACAATCGATAAAATTATTACTAAAAGTATTCCCTACAACCATTAAAGAGAGCAATTAGTATTTTAAACATGTCCGTAATAATTGCATACTCAAAGCACTTATGGGCAATTTGTGAACGTGGTTGAATATACGAGGTTTTTATATGTTAGATTTCTTTATGTATCCAGTACTTTTAACAAATTGTCACTGCACTGTCCAAGCTTAATGGGATAACTTAACAAAACATTGAATTGATTAAAATATCTAACGACTATTCATTTACTGTGCTGGGTACACACTGCAATCAAAGACGTTTTTGTTTGGCACTTGGAAACTCGAGACCTAAATGTAGGGTTTGTTACGGACGAATGCATATTTTTAAAATTGAGATGTCGTGCAATAATTAATATGAAACTGTTCCAACGTAAATTAATGTTTCTTGTTTTTTTATTACTTTTCAAAAATGGGGGTTGATTCCGGGAGTAAACGTAGTTAGTTTTGAAATCGGAGGAAAGTTAGTTACCGTTAGAGTGTCAATCGAGCCAGATCGATTTTTGGTTAATTAAATACCTTTATTGTAAACAGTTCGTCTTTAAAATAATTCTTGGTTCTTTGGTTATTAATTGTAAAAGGCAATTACCAAGTGGGTATACACTCCTGGGCCAGATAACCATTAAACACCTCGAATTTTACTTTTATTGTTTTGATTGTTGGATACATGAATGTGTAACCTGAGAAAGGGGCGCTGTACTTTTCTAACGCACTCAAATTTAGATATCTGTCAGAATGGTGTGATCTATTTATAACTTACCCTTGTAAGCCTTTGTTTTAATGAGTTTTTTTTTGTATCAGTTGTTAAGTAGAATTATTTGCCTACAAACTAATTTCTTTTTATATGCAATGAATTGTAATTTTTCATGTGTATTTTGTGCTTTAGTAGTCACTAAACAATTGTGTATGTGTAAATTCCTTGTCTATTTTCTTTTGTCCTTGCCTTTACATTATTATCACCTTTGCAATTTTACTATTGTTGTATTTTATATGTACCGTAATTTGCTTTATTGTTTTATGTCCTTACTTACTTAAAGACCGGTATGATTGATTTTAAAGGGCCACATGTTTGGTATTATGATTTTTATTTTGATTATTTATAACACGATTGTCGGTATGACTGCATGTGTTTTTTTATTATTGTGTTTCTGTGTAACTAAAATGCGTTTTATTCATTTTCTCTTATTGTTATAATTCTGTACGCACTTTAACCTGATTTAATGGTGTTTTGTTATATATTTAACCCTTTCATTGTTTTTTTTTGTGTTATTTGATTTATTAATGTACAGAGTGGCCAACTAAGAATACGAGCTACTGTAACTGGGAAACTATACATCGTAGAGGCTTGCAGAAAAAAAAATTATTACTAATACGGCCAATACAAAAACCTGGAAAATATTTTCATGTTTCTGAAATGGTCGCTAGGGGGCGTAACTGCAATCTTGAATCTAAAAAAGTGACGTTTCTTTGAATTATGTTATATTAACCTAATAAAAAAGTAACTGATCTTTGAAGTCGAGGATAATCTGAACTTTTTTTTGTTTGGCACTTTTTGACGTATCTATAAAAATAAAGTGGTGGGGGGTATTCAAAGATTTCCTTAAATCACCCCCCGTATCTTCGAAACGGTTAATCCGATTTTAACAAACTTGGGCGCGTTGAAAAGAGCTTTTTTTGGGCTACAAAAGTTAAAATAATTGAAGTTTTGTTAGTTTCACATGTCGTCGCTAGAGGGCTTTGTTCGACATTCCGACAGAAACGGTTAATTTTCGCAAAAAAATTAAATGCATTGGTATGACCTTTTTTCATGAACAAGTAGCTAAATGATGCCTAAACAAGTTCGTGAAAACTGCATCTCTATATCTTGTTCCTAACCTAACTGATCGAAGTTGATATTGTGTGATGTCGATTAAATGTTTGTGCTAAACATGGGGTTGTGATGTTTCTCCTTACTGCTAATCGGTGTTCTTCCAGTCTAGCACTGACCCAGTTGTTAGTCTCCACATTGGATTTCGTATATTCCTTGAACTTATAGGTAGATTTTGATTTTTGGGTTACACAATACGGTTCCGATCTTCTCGTGCGCCTTAAGTATTGTTTTGATATATTTTTTTAGAATTCTGCTAATCCGGTCTGTTGTTCCTTTTTATATACGGTAAGAGTACTTCGTTTGTTTTTTCCTACTGTTTCTCTTCTTCTATTTTCTTCTTGCCTTTTGGATACGTTTTTCGGAGAATCGTGTTGTGGTAAAGCTGAATTAAGGATTTTAATTTGTTTATGTATGTTTTGATAGTCTGTCAGTCGTTTGGATGCCGTAATTACTGGTTTGACTAAATACGACAGAGTTCCATTGTCTTCCATTTCCATTGTAAACTTTATCTTCCATTTAGATATTGTAGAATTCGATCCAGTTCTTCTCGTCCATGTGTCCAGAATATAAAACATATCTCAACATAAGTTAGGTTTGTGGCTTCTCGTTTAAATTGCTAAGAACCGGCGATCGGTGCCCCTTCGACTTGTTTATACCACTGGCTTCCACCGATGAAGTAAGTACTTTTTACGCAGTGTTCCACTAGGCTGATAATGTCTTCTTGTGGAAAGTACTTTGTCTTAATTATGTCGATTGTACTTTAAAGGTAGGTTAGTGGATAGCGACAGGACATCAAGATAATGAATACACACACGCACACACGTACACAGCACGCATGCACGCCCGCTCGGCCGCCCGCCCGCCTACACACGCCCACACACCCACCTACCCACCCACACCACACATCCACATCACACACCCCACCCACCCCAATCCACACACACACACACACACACACACACACACACACACACACACACACACACACACACACACACATACCCACAGACCACACTCACGCTCAAGCTCAGGCTCACGCACACGAACGTACACAAACACACACCCACATACGCGTATATATATATATATATATATATATATATATATATATATATATATATATATATATATATATATATATATATATATATGTATCACACACACACACACACACACACAAATAATTAAGCCACAGAATCCGCTGCAAGGGATGCACCTGAAGTTATAGCATTTATAGTTGGGAAAATTTAGAAATGTAGTCACCTTAACACCGAACAAATAAAACGCTGTGCTTCCAATTTTAAATATGTTGCTAACGTTAAAATTTTACCACAGCGAAGTTTTCTTATTCTTTTAAGTAACCCAAATTACCATGGACTTTTTTAACATTAGCCTTTGACTGGTAATACCGTCGACATCAATACTAAATTCGTTTCGTCTCGACTTTTCGAGACAATACCAAGATATAGTCTCGTCACGTATAAATGTTCAAAATATGAGTATGCATTATGTGCTGTACTTTATGTAATTTTAAAAGGTAATGCTTTTCTTAACTCATTGTTTTGCTGTTACCTAATTCTTTGAATTTGTTTTGACAATCGTCTCGTCTCGTATAGTTTTTGTGGTAATATTACTTTAGACGATTACGAAAAAATTGATAAATCTAAATACACTATCTGCACACAAGCACAAAATAAAACAGAACATTATACACAATGTTAAAGGGAAGTTAACATCTCGTGAAAGGTAATAACTAGTGGCTAACGCCAATCGTTAATTAGCATTTTTCAAGCAAAAAATTGATCCTTTATCGTCTTATCTTGAATAGGTTCTAACAGCTTAAATTAATATACATTTCGGAATATTTTTCATTTATTATATGAGTAAATAATTATTTTTTGCTGTAAAAAAAATTACTATAAATGAGTAAAATATTTTATTTGTTACTCAATAGTAAACATGCATTAACCTAACTAAACTTAAGATACGTAAAATCACTTTTGCAAGCTAATAACTTGTAAAAATTGTACATAAGTCAACTGTCATTAATAGCATGTGTATGTGTGACCGTAATTTGATAATTAGTGACCTGTTGTCGTAGTATACTTACAACCACTGCTGACTAGATATTTACAAATGTCATCGTAAATAAATTAGACCATAAATTCAAGTTTTCACTATCGCTAAATCGACTTATCAGCCTATTTTATAACTTTTGGACAAGTTTCGGCCAGATGTGTTTGTGAGTGCGTGTGTGTGAGTGCGTGAGTGCTTGAGTACGTGAGTGCGTGAGTGCGTGAGTGCGTGAGTGCGTGTGTGCGTGTGCGTGTGTGCGTGTGCGTGTGTGCGTGTGTGCGTGTGACCGTGTGTGTGTGTGCGTGTGTGTGTGTGCGTGTGTGCCTGTGTGCTGTGGTGTGCGTGTGTGCGTGTGCGTGTGTGTGTGTGAGCGTGTGTGCGTGTGTGCGTGTGCGTGATGTGTGCGTGTGATGTGTGCGTGTGAGTGCGAGTGTGTGAGTGCGAGTGTGTAAGTGATGTGAGTTGTGTATGTGCGTATGTGCGTGTGCGTGTGTGTGTGTGTGCGTGCGCGTGCGCGTGCGTGTGTGTGTGTGCGTGAGTGCTGTGTGCGTGTGTGCTTGTGCGTGTGCGTGGGTGCGTGGGTGCGTGGGTGCGTGGGTGCGTGAGTATATAAAAATACCTAGATATAGACGTTAAACATGTTGATACTATGCAATTTTTTGATACGACGATTAATTTAACGGCAACAAAATTCTTAACGTAGAATTTAGTTAGTTAGTTCAATATTTTTCATTTTCTGAATTACGATTAATCTTATAAGAAAATGTAGATTACTGTTTTTGTTTTTACAATGTTGCCTGTTTTCGTTATGAACGAAAACAGGCATAATTATCCTAAAAAAATTATAACTAAAACGATTTCATTTCTTTTAGTTTTTAAGTTAGCATCTAAAATCACAATTCACAATTCTGCTCCCAGTAAATTTTGGCCAATGTAAGCAGCGACCAGTTTTACACCAACAAAATTATAAAAACGGGAAATTTAAAAAACACAAATTGAACTGTCACTTGGTCAAGACTAATTTACAAACGGTCATGTTTTTCGTATTGGCACGTTAACACACAGCAAAAAGTTCAGATTATTTTATTATACGAGGTAAAAACATATTAAAGAAGGTACAGGAGACTGAAAATCATTACAGTAAAGCAAAGTTTGTAAATTACAGGTGGGCATAAACAAAGATTCGTCACATACTATTTTTTCAAATTCCTTTTAATTATATTAAATAAAGTAACTCCAAACATATTTGATATTTTGGATTAGGTCAAAATATGGCGTCATTTTATAAGGATGATAGGGTTATAGACTACGTTTAGAATAAGATACGGTTGCAAAACACACTTTACTTTATTCTAAAAAACAGAGAACACAAACTGTATGATATTAAATAAAACAGAATTAGAGACCTCTGTTCTGTTAGGTACGCTAACTACAACAGTTGAAAGCAAGTAATTGCTTGTGTTCCAGGTTGTAAAAATACGACCAATAACAAAGTTGCATTTAAATATTGCGGGAATTTTTGGGGAGGAGCTTAACTATTTCTGTTCGGTAAACGAACCTCTATCTGACATAAAGTTTTAAACGTCTGTTTGACATAGATTATTGTTTTTGTTGCTAAAATATTTCGTATTTTCGTAATAAACTTATTATAAAAGAAGTTGCATAATTATCCTAAAAAAATGTTATTGAAATTATTTCGTTTCCTATAATTTTCATTTTGTAGGTAGGAAGGTCGTGTGTTACACACTAGATATTTTAATGTAATTTACGAATGAATATCAAATAACGTTTTATTCTATTTTAGTTTCTAAAACTTTGAAAATATTTAGTATTTCCAGCAAGTTTGTGAGGATACTGTGTACTTTGAAATTTCGAGTATTAATAGTAATGTATTATTTTCTTTAATGTTAATAAATGTTCGATACCAAAAAGCTTATTTGAAAACCGCTGCCAAATTATCTGCCATAATGCTTTCTCATATATGTAAATAAATAACTTAAAATCCCGCAATACTTCAATTTGAGTCATATCGGATTTTAAACACCGTAATCCCCCATGTTTGATCCGCCATTTTGAATTTATTAGTTTTGACAAATGATTTATATTTAGCGATCTTAAAAACTCGCAATACCCGACTTTCAAAAAATTGGTCGATAAATTAAATAAACACGATAATCCCCCATTTTTGATCCATCATTTTAAATTTTTTTAGTTTGGACAAATGATTTATGCTTAGCGATCTTAAAAACCCTCAAAACCCGGCTTTCAAAAAAATCGGTTGATAAATTAAAAAATGCACAATTTTGTACCATATAAAAACGGCGCCACAAAAAAGTATTAGTTTGTTTTTTAATTATGTAACTTTTTAAAATTTGAAGCAATTAATTTTTTTAATTTTCTAATCCCCTAAAAATGCCCCGCCACTGGTTGGATTTTGCTGATTAACGAACTTGACCTAGATTTTATGGCAAAGAATGTTTGTACCTAATTTCATATCGATAGCTTTAATGTTTCAAAAGATATCCCGCACACACGCACACAAACTCTTTTCTAAAATAGTAGATTTCGCAACTAGTGCGCTGTTTACACATTTCTTGGTGCGAGGCTGTTCTTTTTTACCCGAGGCGTAGCCGAGGGATAAAATATATGGCCGAGCACCAAAATGACAGCACGTGTTGCAATACATTTTTTGTAATCGTTCACATAAAATTAGAAAAATTAAATTTTGAAATATTTGTTGACAAATGTCAAATTAAATACATAAACAAAAAAGTTTATAAATTTAGTTATATACCACTTTTCTCTTTATGTATTAAAAGTAACGATTACAAAAATGGCTTTTTTATCGATAACTTTAATGATTCAAAGATATCGAGCACACTCACACACAGACACACAATCAGACACGATATTTTCTTTTCTAAAAATGTGTTTTTCGTATTGTTTAGGCCACAGAACGTCGAGAAATGTAAAAAAAGTGTTTGAAATTTTAAACCGATTACATAGCTTTTTTTATACGTACGTATATGTGAAAGCAATAATTAGTGCAACCGTTGCTTAGCATTTTTTTATTACTCTGTGTCATAAAGGCCAATTTATGCTCGCATTTGAGTGCTTATAAACAAGATTATAATTCTAAAATAGAATAAAATATATTCCATTATACGCAAGGTAACAGTTTTTACTGGCTCGAGGAGGTTACAGGCTCGTCTAACGGCTCGCCAACACACTTCTCACGTCAGTACAAATCTATTTGCTATGGTAATATTGTAAAATACTAGTTTTTGTAATTTTAAGTAATTTGTTCGTCCTGACAATCAATCGAATTTTAGAGGTATAATTTCTTTGGATTTAATTTTTTTAAACTGCTTTAGATACGTTTCTAGTAATGAAGAGAAACAGTGTCTGACCGTTTATTTACCTGTATACATGTTACATTTATAGTTGCAAAATATACCGAATTTTATACAGATGTGGAATTTCACTACCATTACCAAAGTTATTGTTGAAAGAATATAAATTACGTAACCTAAAAACTTTACGCTGTTGTGCTTTTTCAGTAAATACGTTTATAAATGTAATAAAAGCTAACTGATTCATTGTAGAGTCCCATAAATTAAACATTTTATCAATAATTCCATTTGCCTTCGAATAGTAAAGACCACAATACGATTACCGCCCTAAATCCACTACGCTCGTGTGTCAAATATTGAGCTCGAGCTGAAAAAAAAAAACGCCACCGCTAGTTTTACAAATAACTATTTTTATTATCATTATTAATATATTATCGATTAAAGCATCTACAAATTGAAGTGAAATACTACGTATATTGGTTTATTATAGAACCCTTGTCAGTCTTTCAAACACCTCGAAAAATAAAAAGTAACAGAAATATCATACGAGTATGTGGGTTAATTTTTAAAATATAATATCAGTAATTAATTGATGTACCTATACTTGCATTGAATCCTTTGTGCATGGATACAAATAAAAAAAGCATGCAATGTCACGAATTTAAAACTTTAGCGCAATCGAAGTGCTTGAAAAATTGGAAATCTGTTGGAAAATTTATCTTTATATACTTTGTTATACTTATCATCAATAAAGATATAAGACATATTTACAATTTCTGGTTTGGCGATGAAATAAATTATGACAGAATTATATCCTTGAACACCAAAGACCCTTTTCAATTCACCGTTACTAAATGTATTTTATCATAGACCTTAAATATTAGGTCTATGTATTTTATGGTCGCACAAAACCAGAAATTTATGAAATATGATTTATTTTCCTAGATTCCTCTTTTTCTCTTCTTTGTTCATTCGAGTAACTATTTTATGTAATTGTAGTTTAGGTGACAAGAGCTCGCATAAACTTGATTCAATTACTATCAGTAAGTAGTCTTTACTAAAACGAGTATTTCGTTTTTCCGTTGGGAGTGAACTGAATATGAAATGATATTCACTGAACACTATTAAGTATAAAATGTTCCATATACTCTAGCGCATTGCGGCTTCCATATTCGTTGTTATAAGTACCCACATTTAGATACAACAAATTACACGGCGAAATTGAAATAATAGTATAGTATTCTCCTAATGGTAAAACATTTGATGTATGAGTGTGTTCATCTCTTGAATCATTTTATCATATATATATATATATATATATATATATATATATATATATATACATACAACCGAGCTGGTAGCGTAGTGGTGACACAACATGCTTAGCATTCGGGAGGTAATGGGTTCGATTCCCGTTATCACCTACCTTGTATGAGGTTTTTTTCAGGGGGTCTTCTTCATACACGTGCAGCGGAATGGTCACTGCGTATATGCACACCATGTGTGGCTACTTAGGCGAATGCTGGGGTAGTATTTTCCCTATGTATTTTATGGTCCCTCAGAACTCCGTTCCTTCCGATCCTATCCTGACTACACCCATCCTTAATTCCACCATGCATATATACGTAATGTATGTATGCTGGGAATCCACGATTGTGGCTGAAGGATCTCGGAAAGCTCGAGCTGCTCGCCCTCCCCTTGGAGAGGAATGAAATACGTGGCCCTTTCCTTTTTTCCTTTCCTATATACATACAGGGTGTAAATACTAAGTCGTAAGAAATAGTAACATATTTTGATTTGGGACCTCTGATCGTATTTATTCGATTTCTTAAGAAATTTTTAACAATCGTCACAACTCTCGTTATTTTAAATTTAAATTCAAAAACTTTTAAAATCATGGTTTTCTAAAACATTTGTATTTACAACTATTTCATATTTTAATAAATAAGAAAATGGCGGCCGATCAAAAATTTTAAATGATGATAATGACCATCCCATGGATTTTTAAAAGGGAAACATTTAATGCTTGAATTGTCTAACATTTTTTCATATTTATACAAGAAATCTTTATACATTTCAAATATCTATTACAATAGTAATAAACTAAAAATACAAAAGATATCAAGTAGCCTTGTGTTATGCAAAATAAAAATAAAGAAACGAAGCCGATGATAGAAACGTCATTTTTGCTGTTTGGTGTTTTATATCAATTAGTGTTTAGCTGTTTTGTAGATTGTATAAATTATTTTTTTGCTCTAACTACACGCATAAAATGAACACTTACTAAAATGTAGAACTTGATATGCTTTTGGTTTTGGGGAAGCGAAACGGAATGCGCAAGATGCTCGAAGATTATATAGAAGAAGATATCCACATCGCTAACAACCAAGTGTGTGTATCTTTAGAAAAGTTTGCAAACGTTTAGATGAAGAGAATATACTTCAAGTGACTGAAAACGATGCTTCGGTAAGCACTAGAGTAATAGGTAGAAGGTCAAATGTCAATAATATGACAGTTTGTAATGTTTTACAGGATTAAGGCCTCCGCCCATATTCCAGACAAAAGTGCAAGCTTTGGAACCTGAAGACTTTCAGCTAAAACTATTGTTCTGTCGCTGGCTTCTTCGCTGCCATAATCTGTAGAGAAACTTTCCACGCCGTTTGAATGGGAAAAATTACCATTACAACGACTCTGGTTTCAACATGATGGCGCGCTAGCACAGAGTACATAGGAAATTACGACCTTGCTGAATAGACAATATCAAAATAGATAGATTAGGAGGAACGGCCCTGTTTTGCGGCCAGCCCGGAGTCGAGACTTAACTCCACTAGATTTTTTTTGGGGTTATATAAAGACCTGTGTATACGAGACACCAGTAAAAACAGAGGAAGGGTTAGTGGCAAAAATCCTGGTTGCAGCAGCTGATGTTAAAGAAAAGCAGGCAGTTCTTTTAAAAGTTTCCGCAATATTAAAACGCGTTACAGGGCTTGCATTGCTGCGAATGGTGGCCATTTCAAAAATTTGTAATAAATTATTAATTAAATAATAAATAAGTCGTTATACTTCGATATTCAGTAGTTTTTTGTAGGATTTTTCTATAACACAATGCTACTTGACTTCTTTTGTAGGTTTAGTTTGTTACTGTTTAAATAGTTATCTGCAGTTGATCAAGATTTATTGCAGAAATATGAAAAAATGTTTCAAATAAATGTTGTAGTAGACCATTCAAGCATTTTATGAATGTTTCTTTTTAAATCAATAAGATGGTTATCCAAATATCATTTGAAATTTTTAATGGGCACCATTTTGTTATTTTTCAAAATATGAAATAATCGTAAATACAGATGTTTTAGAAAATCAAATGGCGATTTTAAAAGTCTTTGAATTTTTTAATATTTTAAATAAGGAAGATATGACGATTGGTACAAAATCTTAAGATGTCGAATAACTACGACCAGAGGTCCCATTTTCGAGAGTTACGACTTAGTATGAATATATATATATATATATATATATATATATATATATATATATATATATATATATATATATATATATATATATATATATAATATATATATATATATATATATATATATATATATATATATATATATATATATATATATATTGAAACCAGCTATATACTCATATAATAAATTTTCGAATTTAGCACAATTTTTAATTTATCATCAATTTGTAATTAAAATACCTATATACTAATATACATAGTATTACATTTATATTTCATATAAATGTTCACAGACCTTGCAAGCGTCGTCGTAAATAAGAAATTATACGTGTTTGAAACCGTTTCATTTTTTATTCAAACGACAGCTGCAATTGTTGTTGAAATGTATTAACTTTGTAAATATTGATCTAAAATACATAATTGTTATTTACAAAAGCTAAGCAGTTTTAATTATGAATATAAATCGTGAACACTTTCACTTTCATATAATTTTTTAATTGCTTTGGTCACAGATTAATATCATCGATTACTTGGTTATAAATCTATTGTAGGTAGTGGACAGCGAAAATTTTATTATTGTTATCGCAACAGTAAATCGCAACTGTTACCGCGAAAGAAAAATAATTAAAGGGATTGTAATATCTTGTCAATAAGTCATATTACATTTGATGATGTTTTACGGTATTCTACATAACTAACATTAAAATATATGTAGTTAAGAGATGAAAAAAAAACCAGAAGGGGAGAAATGGAATTTAAGCTTTACACATGTCGGGGGAGAAATACATTTATTCTTCCAAGCGTTACTCAAATAAAGCGTGACAAATTGCTTACCGTTCTTAAATGAACGAAACTGGGTAAAATGTCATCGTTTCGGTTATTGACTACACTGGAGCACACGGCGAATAAAAGATGTTGAAATTCGATACATATAGTGTTTACTACGACCGAGTGTATATTTCAAAAATTAAGACTTTCTTTAATTGGAAAATGTAAGCGGCGGAATGTTACTCCGTAATCTTTCTTGTTTGTTTTATTTATAATTAATAGCTTTTGACAACGGTGGTGGATTCCGAAAAAAGTTTAGTTGGAATTACAGGATCGATTCGGTCGAACCGGGTAGCAAGAGCTTTACGAGTTACAGATAATAATTATTATTCGTTGTGTCCATCAATATATTATCGTTTCCGCTTTATGTAATAAACAAAGATAATTAATTTATGCACACGCCATAAAATCAGAAAATACTTGGGCGAACGCCCAACGCAAAATATATATTACTAACATATGTTAAATGGAATAACCTTGTGTATACGCTCACCAAAGAAGATATTATTTGAAGTCTTCTGTTGGTACCAGTTTGGTACCCCTAATTTCAACATTTTTGTCAATTTCGCCAATTACACAAATTGGTCAAATAAATTTTTGCTTCACACAATATTGTTCGGACACCAATTTGCTCAGATATATTTCTGATACCGCTTTGGAAATCCTCTTGTATATTTAACCAGACATATCGGTGACTGATTGCAAGACCATTTGCCGGACTACTATACTTCACACTTCCTGACATTTCAAATCAATCTTTTAATTTTTCAATTACTTTTTCCGTGGGTGCCTTGTATTCCACAATCTTTGATTACAAAATTTGTAATATGCATCTACTATGTTCGATTCTCTTTGACCGATTACATTAAAAAATTATCAAATTTACGGGCATCAATATGATATCAACAGAAAGCCTTAAAAAAACTCTTTTCATTGGTGAGCTCATGCACAGGGTATTCCATTTAAAAGTGTTTGCGTTAAGAAGTTATATATTCTCTCAATAATATTTCCTGCAAATTCGCAACTTTGTGGTAGGAAAGGAAGTATAATTGCGGATGTTATGGCGCGTGCAAGAGTTCTCCGTTCGGTTACCATATGGCAGGCCTCCAAAGTTTACTTAACGTTTGTATGAAATGAGATATAACTCAGAAAGAATACGTACTTAGTCCATAACATGTATCATTTTTTGGTAGGAAATAGAAGTTGCTATGTAAAAAAATATACGTATGGATAATTACGCTATTTGGAACACTTTGGGAAATGCAAAATATTTCTACCAACTGTAGATTTTTTAGTTTTATGATCCGCGATTGATGTAACTGCTGCAGGAGAAAGGGTGGATATGCTATCTAGAGATAGTTTTCAACGCTTTTTAAAATTTCAAGTCCTCGTTTTGCGTCAAACTTCATCCATTTTTTTCGAAATATTCTAAAGGTTCATTATTTACAGTTATTTTTATCTATTTATCCTAATTTCTTTATTAACTCGATTTATACCATGCGTTCAATGTGTGTTAGGATACTATTTCGATACAAAAACATTTAAGCAGATTTAACAACACGTCGAAAAATTCTAAAATATGGAATGGCTTTTGCTTAATATAAACTCCTGAATAAATCTTGAAATAAAGGGTTTTATTTCGGGCTGATTGTTTCTCATACCAGTATTTACTTGTAAATTATATGCATAACAATTTATTGCGTCACAAAGCACCCATATTCTTATTCAGTATTCAGCGACCACGAAATCCAACTAATTGTTCATCGACACATAACTGCGGGTTGGGATTGCAGTCACGTTTGTTGTTACAGCAAACATTGCGAAAAGTGTGTCAAAAGGAACTAACTTGCTTATTTTTCGGTGGGTTTCAAAATTATTAATAATAAATCTCATTATTTGCAGAAAAAAACAGGTCTGCGAAATGCAGAACTCCATAGATCCAGCTATGGTGACGATGGAAGTAAGACAGCAAGTAAACAAAGCAATAAAGATAGTAGCATGCCTCAGCTGTTCAATATGGAAAAACAAATATATAGGGGTCGAAGCGAAATCAAGAATCTATAAAACCACCGTAAGGCCTAATGACATAAACCGCAGAAACCAGACCGAAGACTTCAAAAACAAAAAGAATGTTGGAAACAAGCGAGATGAAAATATTGCGCAGAATAGTTGGAAAAACACTATTAGACAGGGAAAATATAAGAGGACATGCAACGAGGAGAACATCAATGAATGGGCATTAACAAGAAAGCACGAATGAGAGAAAAATAGCCAAAATAGCTAGAGACAAGTCGCCAATTAAAGTGCAGCGTAGGAAGACCTAGAAAAAGATGGAGCAATAAGCTAAACAAGTAGTAGAGATAGGCAAAGAAATCGGAGAACAAACAGCCACTATGCCTAAGAAGAAGGAAGAACAAGAATAGTAGCGAAGGAGTAGACTGTGAGTGTTTCAATAGGCACCCTGTATAAATAAATATTACACCACTTACTTCCAGAGTGTTGATTTGGTTTAATAAAAAATTAGTTGTTTTTGACAATTAAGCTTCCTGTTATCCTCGAAATTTCACCAAACAGGAAGATGAGTTTAGTGATACTTCAATCAATTTTATGGTGTCAAGAATTAACTAACCTTACGTCAGATTTCCACGCAATGCCCGCATATAAAATCGTGTTGATTAGAATTATTCCGAAACATTTGTTATTCTTTAATCTACCCATTATAAATTGTGTAAAACATTGAAGTTATACACTCACTACAAGACATTTAACCTTAATACATGTAATAAGGAATAATAAATAAGGTAAAACATGTATATTTTAAAAACTAGAAATGTTTAAATGATACGTAAATAATTCATAATTACTGAAAAGTATTTTGAAAGTTATAATGTTTATCAGTTTACCATTTTATTTAAATAACTGAAAACTTTATAACATTGCAACTGAGAAAATTTTGAAACGCTGACCGCATTCAAACTTTACAGAGTTGGGAAATGAATGATAAAATCGGTATTCCATGCGGCGAGCTATAATAAAGCGTCAAAGCAATATATTATGAACTGAAATGCTGCAAAGTTCGACAACTTTACTATCTCACTCACATAAGTTCAAAATTCAGTAAAAAAAATACTATTCATTCTTATTTATGTACGCTAGAGAAATAAGATGCACAACTGAACATTTTTATACAATAAAAAATTAAATAAAAATTCAACTAAGAAGAGTTGATAATATGTTATATGAAGAAAAGTTGGAAATTTCTCAAATTAGAAAAAGAAAATTAAACCGGAAATAGTAACAATAGATAAAGTTTGATTCAAATAAAGTTGAGTATGACTCCTCGATGTAAAACTCTATAATGAAATTACATATTAGCGCACTAAAACGTGTGATTAAGAAGCAGCATCTGTCACTCCTGTCCTTTATTGAAATTATTGTTTATGCGTTTTTGCTTTACTTTCTATAAAAAAAATTTTTTCAAGACTATCTACAACTTGTACAGTGAATTATCGGTAATTTGGTAACATTTTTACATAACTTATATAAAATTTACAAAATTTTACATATGTTACGTAATAAACACCTTAAATCGAAAGCGCAGCTCGTAGTTATGAACGTGCTTAATTATTTTGAACGGTAACGTGACAATCAAGGCGAACTCGTTCCATTTGAATCTGTTATGCAGGTATGTACTACATTATTGTGTAAAATATGATACTTAGGACCACTTTTAGCGCACGACTGAAGCAAGTGGGTTAGTATAGATATACTTAGTGCTATAAAAAAAAAGGGTTACAGGAGGCCAAAAAGAAGATAAACCTTTATAGTCACCAGCTAAGCAGAGAAAATGTATCCACCGAAGTGGATGACTATGTGAAGGATGCTGTGAAGAGAAAAATTTATGAAATGCATTCAAAAGGTAAATACAAACATGCAAGACGTGCCTAGTACTACAGTTCAACCAAGCAAACAAAAGCCCTGAGAGGGCGTACCTGAGGGAGCTGTTTTTCAACAGGTACATTACATACAAAAAGTATTAAGGTGGCAAATTTAAATCAAATGTATGGATTGCTTATTCAAAATTCTGTGAACAAATTTATTTATTTTATGTTAGGTACATCAAATGTTATTGAATTAATTATCAAAAACATTTAAGTATTTATTGTTTAAGTACAAATAAGATGGTTTTGAAGTTATAACATTTTCTACAAATAATTTACACAATTTTTAGTTCTGTAAACATTTGTAAAATACTTGAAAAAACATCATTCTGATCACATTTGAATATAAAGTGACTAATAAATTACAATGATTCTTCTACAGAACTTTCTTCCTCTTTATCTGATTAACTTGTATTTACTTGTAATGACAACCTTTCTACAGTTTCATCATAAGTGTAAATAATATAATAGCATTTAAAACATTCACATAAATAAAGTGTAATGTTATTCACAATAGAAACAAAACACATATGCATAATTAAAATTTAAAATAATGTCCAAGATTTTATAGAAAAATAAGCACATATCGTTTATTATTATTGATTTATAACTTGTAACTACAAAATTAAAAATGGTTTTCTATGGGCTATCAAATTCATCAACTTCTTCCTCACTGCTTTCATCTGACGATCCAGTGTTTACCATAAAAGATAAAGTTTCAATTGTTTCGTCAAGTAGTTCATCACGTTGCCACATTTCTTCGGCTATGTGATTAACATGCCTGCATTGCTTGTCCCAGTCAGATGCATTTATTTCTGCAAAACCATTTCGCACTAAGTTCTCAATATTACTTCCACTTTGAGAAACGTTATTCATTGCCACCTTATGCTTTACTAAGCTCCACATAAATTCAATCAGATTGAGTTCACAATGATAAGGAGGCAAACGAACTACACTGTGTCCATGTTTTTTAAGTAATTCATCAACACAGTAAGTTTTATTATGCTTAAATTGCTTTACTAACTCCAACCGTTCAGCTTTTCGTATGGTGTCTGTTGTCGATACTCCATTACTTGTCAGCCAGTCTTGAATTTCTTGTTTCCTTGTTGCTTGCGTTGGTGGTTTATTAATTTGAACGCTGTGATATGGCGCATTATCCATCACAACTATACCATTGGGTGGTAAGTTTGGTATTAACTGCTTTTCCAACCACTGCATAAAGTTGGTATGATTCATCTCATCGTGATAATCGCCAGATTTACTTTGGGACTTAAAAATTAACAGCCCATGATTAACGAAACCATAAGATCCACCCGCATGAACGATTATGTGCCGCTGGCCAGCTCTGATGTTTTGGTACACACCGGGTTCATCATTGGATTGCCAGCACTTGCTAATTTCGTACGATGGATGTATATATGTTTCATCTAGGTACGTAACTGGTTTCTTATTTTCTCCTAGAGCATCATTTTGTCGTAAACTTCTTAAATAGCGAGAACGCCAGGCAACAATATCAGTGCGCTCCATTAAAAACGTTCGTTTATCGAGGCATTTTCTAAATTTGAAACCAATTTGTAACAAAGCCTCACGTCCTCCGGAGTAATTAATCTTATCCTCCATTTTATTGACTAAAATGTTCAACGTTGGCATCTTTTTCTCTACAGTATATACTTCATGAACGGTCCTTTTTAAAATGCCTAAATCTGCTTCATCTAAAGCCATTTTATTAGAACCTCCACTTCTTTTTTTCTTAGAAGGAGACTTTAAAACTGAATTTTCAGCTGTTGCAACTTCATTTCTAATACAAAGAAATACGTCATTTAAAAATTACGTTTAAGGTTTACAAACTACGTACCTAATTTTTTTTATAACACTAATCGATTTTCCTGTTGCTGCAGCAGCTAGCTCAGTAGCCTTGTCCAAAGGGAACGTCCACACACCATTAGCTTTTTGTTCATCGAAAAATTCCACAACTGCTTCAATGATGTTCCGGGCTTCGGAATGAACACTCTTCTTCGACTTACTAGCGATTACGAATAAAACCTGAAAAATTCAAAATATTGAAAATCAACATGATTTGATATTTTAAAACTTGCCATGCCCATTTTATTTAAGTGCAGCTACGTATTTCCAAATCGTACACTACTCTAAATATTGAAAAATCGATGTAAATCGATATTTAAAAAAGCATACTTACTGTTTTAAGGTTATGAACTCTATAATCGTTTTATTATTTAAAGCTTTGCATTAAAAGATACATGTGCACAATACATACCGTTTCTCTCACAAATCAGTAAAAAGAGTCTTGAAAAAGACTTTTTATAAAGATTAATCGACAATAAATACTCAAGAAACACGAAAATAACCTGCCAATGCAAAATGCGTATGACAAATGTCAATTGTTTGCGTTTGGGAATGTACGGTCGGAGACTTCTTAATGGTAATTGGACGAAAGTTTTACCGCTATAAATTTTTAAATGTAGTTCACATATTTTCAGGGGTTTTTGTTTGCTTGGTAGAGCTGTATACCTGTTTTTGTAGGCATCATTACAAAAAGAATTAAGCAATTATCAAGTTTTCGATTTCAGTAGATCAAGTTTAAGACGTCTCTCATATTCCATTGGCTTTTCATCTAAAGTAGATGATGGTACGAAAGGTTTACTGGAACTATCACATATTGCTGCCAATCGTGTACGATTCTTAAGAGAATATTACTAAAATAACGAAGAAGAATTACACAATCCTGTATTCTTAGATGTAACTTGGATTTTAGTCGAGGATCGCTCAAAAGAAGCTGGCATGATAAAGCGTGAAAAAGAAGCCAATGGGTGAAGGAAAGGGTCTGTTGTAATTTAGTTATTACATTATAATTCCTAATAAAATAACTGTATTTTTTAGATTTATAATTGTTCTTGCAAGTAATGGAGATGGAATTAGAAATTAATAATAATTTTTAATTACATATTTACCTTTGAACTTATTCGTTCATAACAAAAACTTATAATAATTTAATATTAGTCAAGTTGCCTTGGTATGTGTGAATCCTTGCGATATTGCAAACTCACATTCCATTAATATAAGTAATTTGATTGTAATCTCATTATATTTAGAATTTACATCAGTTCTACATACATAAAGACAAAATTTGCATCGATTGGGGCTTGAACCTTGATGGCGCAGTTGGTTAGCGCGGTACTCTAGCAAAGTACAGGTCGTAGGTTCAAATCCTACTCGAAGTAAACTTTTTATTTATGTATTTAATAAAATTAATAATAATTTTTAATTACACAATTTGGAAAACGAAAAAAATAAATTTATTGTTTAGAGTTACAAAGATTAAAAGTACTATGATTAAAATGAATAAAATCCTCCAGAGGTAACAGTGGAGGTCTCGTTGCGTTCTAAGGAAATGGTCTTTAATTCTTCCTTCTTCTACATGAACTTCTGAACTCGTAGCGCTTGCACTAGGTGCAAAAATTTTCAAGGCTGCCTCTTTTTTCGTTGCTAGACAGTCTTCAATATATCGCTCAGCTACAGTGCTGTATTTCCAGCCACCATAGCGCTTCAAGCGCATTAAATCTGGGCCGCCGTCCACTAACAGTGTAGCTGAGGTTCTTCTTAGACAATGCCATGAGTATTCTGTATAGTTCGCTAATTTTAAGAAAAAAGCTACCTCCCTAGGAACACTACTTATTTTATGGATACCCATCACCGCTCTTGAGCATTTTCCATTTCCATATTTCAAAAAAAATCGGCGATCATTCATATCTCGTAGGCGCAAAGCAACATATTTGTTATATAAATTTAGGAAAGATTCCCCTACAACTGTAAATGATTTAATTTTTTTTGTTTTGCTCTCTGGAATTTTAATATGTAGCAGAGTTTTCAGGTTCTCAATGTCGTCTACCTTGATCTTCACCAATTCTTCGCAACGACATGCCCCTGAGATTATAAAAATGGTGGTGTAAATGGTATAATAAATTTAATAATAAATAAATGTAAGTAATAATGAAATAAGTTCTCCAAAACACAAATCGTCAAACTGACTGGAGATACAAACCATTCACCACAAATAGTGCCTTTGATTCAGTCGGTAAGTAGGGTAGGTTCAATATTTTTTTTTATTTGCTTAATTACCTCAAATCTGCTCGATTATTTTCACTGAACATAAATAATAAAGAATTGTATGTAATACTAATAGAATAATCTCGGACGCCAAGTTATTTTTTTGTAATTATCTCGGAACAACTAAAACGAGTTTATTAACAATAAAAATTTGATCAAAATGTAAAGCAATAAAAAATTATACAAATATGTTTATTAACAGTTAATGTGATATGATTAAATAAAATATATCTTAAAACTATCCTTAAATTACTAAAAATCATTACATAAATACCTTTGTAAAATTTTGTACACAAATTTTTAATACCCTCTGGTATCTAAATGTTTACGAAACGGTCAACCAAGGTGATGTCATCCTCGCATCATTATTGCGCAATTTCTTGAAATGTTTTACGTATAAACCACACCCAAAAAAATGGAATCTTTATCTCATAAATTTCTTCTTGAAATTTTGAATCCAATATTTATTGCAATATTTTAAAATTTTGAATGCAAAAATTGCAATCATAAAATAAAAACGTACGCAACAGTAAAATTAAATGCGTACTTAAAATGTAATTAAATTGTAAATCGAAGTAAAATAAAAAGTGCAGTAAAAAAATGCAGTAAAAAAAGTGCCTGAAAAGAGCAAATGTTTTAATTTTTTGTATAACGAGTTAAAAGATATCTTACCATAAAATCAATGACACTTTCACATAAATTTTAGGGGAAAAACCACAACAAAGCTTCCTGCTGTAATGTGCATCAGGAAGTGAGCAAAATGGATGCTTAGGAAGTCGAATGATATCAGATGATCATGTATTGTGCAAACGTATTTGAGCAGAAAAATAATTTGAAGAGGGAATATAAACCTTTACGAAAATATGCACTATGAAGATATGCAAATTAAGTTGCCTACCTCATACTTATATTTCAATAATTACAAACTTTTTTCTTATATTTACAACTAAATGAATGAAAGACCTTAAATTAAGGTATATTTTAATACAACTCAGAAAAGGGTTGTTACAAGATACCAATAATAAAAACTATCTAAAAAAAATACAAAATATAAATTTCTATTTCTAAAACTTACCTTCATTGCCAAGTGTTTTTCGTCCGACCCTTTCGATAAAAATTTGTTAAATTGATCATTTGTAAATACTTTGGCCTGCTTTGGGGTGCATCCTTCATTCCGCTTCTTTAGATATGCACGAAGTTTCAAGTATTTGCTCATATCTACGCCATGTCGAATGCTCAATAATGATTTTATTATCGAATATTGGTACCACATTGTCGAGCTTTTCATTTTAATTTTTGTTGCTAATTCGGCAAAATAAGCTAACATTGCGGTTTCAGAGTAGCTTTTAATATTTTTCTCATCGCACCATTTTATAAATTGCTGAACAGCGCGTTCATACATTTTGCTCGATCTTGTAGGTAATAGATCATTTATTGCTGTATTAGTCGCTTCAGTAATTTCTGACGGCGTGTAGTTCTCCAAATCCATCATACTCCTAACAATGTAATATTTTAATTTACACAAATAGGAACAAAAAGTTTAATAAAATACTTACACTAACACGAAGAATCTTCACAATTTTCAACTTGTTTAATGCAATGTTTTCAACGAAACCTAGCAACGTCTACTGTTGCTTGCCAGAGCTCGCTAAGCAAATCTAACTATTCCTCATTTCACAACCTAATTATTTTTCCTTATTTCACATTTAAGTGTAAAAAACGTCTGAAAAAAAAAAAAGTACATTTTATGCGGAGCAAAGTGACTTTTTGTGACTCATTTGTATCTGTCGGACTCACTACGTTCGTCCGTCAAACCTACAGATTCGCCACAAAAAGTGTCACTTTGGCTCCTTATCAAATAATATACTACTTTCCATACCTGTATATTTAGTTATATATCACTTTTTTGTTTATGTATTAAAAGTCACGCTTACAAAAAAGTGTTTTATCGCGAATTGTTCGAGTGACAGTTACACAAGTTATACAAATTTGGATTTTTAAAGCTACATCTTATCATCAAGAGATTGAAAAATCGATTGAACATGTTCCGGCAAAAAACGAAAGTTATGTGCCAGTGAATACGTTGAATTGCACTTTGCGGCAAACTACATAACACAAAATGTAAGTAATAAACACGTTGAAAAGTATGTGTATAATGTAATGATTTTGTACGCTTTCTATATCAGTATTGAAAGTGTTTATTTGTAGTGTTCTTGTTAATTCCTACTGTGTTTTAATATACATAATGTAAGACAACTAATATTATGTTGATGAAATGGAGAAATGGTTAAAAAATCAAATTCTTGAGAACTTTTAGAGTGAAAGCACATATTAAAAAACAAAAAAATACATAAATAAAATGTGTTTGATAATAAAGTTTAAATTATTATTTCAATGTGCAATAGCATATTGTAATATAAGTGCGGAATGTACCTTAAGACCAAACGCATATAACGTTTGAAAAAATTTTGTCATAGGGGTTTCCGCAAGAGTGGTTACATACCATTTTTTCCACGAAAGCGTCTATTTTGAGCAATTTTTTATTAAAAAGAAAATGGCAAATTATTAAGAAATTATATTAACGTCAAACTGACATTATTCAATATACGATATTATAATATTTTGCAAGGATCAAATGCGTTTGTTACTCTAACTACAAACATTGTTCAAGAATTTCATTTGTACAAACCAATGATGGACGTTGAAGGAAGTGAGAACGAGGAATATAGGTGAACCCGCCAGAAGTTGCAATAATTTCAGGGTCAGTTTCTTCCCAATTATTGCCTGAGAGGTCAAGGGAGAGATAAATCAAGGAACGAAATATTTTCATGGCTTGGTGCGAATCGAAGAAAGTTAAGCGGTACACAGAAACCGTACTGCTTGCTTACTTTTGGAAAAATCAAGAAACCTGAAGCCGTCTACGTTGTGGTCAGTGAATAGCATGCTTAGAACCATGTTACTTTTGGAGGTCAATTTTAATATTTCGAAGTTCGCGAAACTGCAGTCGTTTTTTAATCGAAAATCAATGGGCCACAAAGCGAAAAAGTCACAAATTTTCACAAGAGACCAGATCACCACATTCTAGGAGGAAGCACCCGATGAAACATTCTTAATGACCAAAGTAAACGTTAACTTTGATGTTTGTTAAGTGCATACTTTATTTCATAATAAATTATTCCAAGCAGTTTTAATACTGGGAGTGGACCGCGCCTGCCGCTAGGAAGAACTTACTTAGACGACTGCGTAGACGATAGTCAGGATAAATATAATCTGATATTAGTAACGATTCTATGATATTCTGACTCTAAGACACATATTCCAAGAACATTTACAGTAACAGAAGGAAGAGAAAACTGGATACAGATCTAGAAAGAACATAGAGCTCCTCGTCCGAATATCACAGATATTAGACGATTCTTTTTAAGCTATAAAGGGGGAAAATGTACTAAACAACCTGTGGGGATAAATACAATTGGTGCAATTCCCAACATTGCATGCTATTTAAACCCGTCAAATCCATCCGCTTTTACTGATCATTGTTTCTGCCGGGCCTATGCGATACTGCTTGCTAATGCTGAACCTTTTGAGTTTAAAACGGCATGGGCGGTGGAAATCGTCAATGGTTGCGGAGAACTATGTAGATGATTCAATCCAGAACAAAGTTGAGGTATCAAAGAAAATCATACTAGCTTCTAGCTTTGTCACAAAGTTGTTACTTCAGGGTATTAATATTAGCAGGATGTACCATTCATGTTGGGATTAATAATCAGTAGGAGTGTTTTGTCGTTAAGATGTAAATGTATTACAAAAATTCGGGTCCTAATAAAGTGCCAAAGATATAACTGTAAGACATGATTTATTGATTTTGGTCGATTGATTGAGATTGATCTGATTGATTTGATCGAGCATGATTTGTTTGAGATTGATTGATTAATTAATTAATTGATTTGTTTGTGAGAAAGAGCCGAAAAAGAGAAAGAAACAGATAAACGAGAGAGAGAAAGAGAGAGGTGTGCATGATCAACTTCTATTACAGAAAATGTTCATTTGTCTATACGCCACTAGATGGTGCTAAAAATCAATTTTCACTCAAAGAGGGCCGGGCGCAGACCCTGATACAAGTCCTATCTTACAAGGCTAGGGCCACCTTATTAGAATACAATTTTTTTATGGCGAAGGCCTACAACTGTAAGATTAGGTTAGAGTCCACATACAATTGCACCAAGGGGGCCATGATAGGGGCCAAGGCCCAAGAGCTAGTTTCTGCACTTATATATAAGGTTAGAGCCCCATACCATTTCCAACCAGGGGCTGCGACAGGGGCAAAGGCCCGAGAACAAGTTGCGAAGCCCTACACCTGTCTTAAAAGTTAGCATTAGTGTCCCTTTCAAATTCTCCACCAATCAGAATGCAGAGACTTAGCTCCTCCAATCAGGGTACAGGGTCAAGAAAAACAAAATCCAACCAAAGTCCAAGAACAAACCCAAGCTCAAGGCCTAAATACGCCTCTCAGGTATGCGCGATAAAAAGGTCGTTTAAAAATGGCCGACAAAAGGACGTTAATTAGGGATTAAACTCCGCCCAAGGGTTGAAAAAGGCCCCAAAAGAAGCCAACATCCTGCTAACCCCAAATTCAAGACCAAGGCTAAATGTGCCCTTCACGTGAGCAAGTACAAAGGGCATGGCTGTCAAAAAGTCTTAATACAATCAAATTAGTGAAAATCAAGTTGAAAAAGGCCTCGAAAAGAAACATATGAAAATACGGTCTCACGTGGCCGGTCTTGTGACGTCAAAATCCAAGATGGCGGCCAAGGTGCCTCTGTTCTACTAGCGTAAATACAAAATTTTAAGTACGCAGGTATTTTCGTTCAGGAGTTATCGTGGATAATAACATACATACACATACAGACATCACACAGACATGCAGACATGATGGCCGATCTTGACGAAACTTGGCCAAAAGTTGTAAAATGAGCTAACTGGTCGATTTAGCGATAGTGAAAAAAAAGTCGATTGCATAACCTTCTATAACTACATATCTATATGTAGATTGGAAGGTAAAAATGAGTGCAGAAATGAGTGCGGCAAAAAAACTTTCAATGCCAGTTTGTTTGTCAAGAAAACTGTCATGCCGCAATTCCGTAGAAAAAATACATTTAATTCACAGTACTCGTATGTTATTTAACGTATTAACACAAGAAGAATCTTATTTTTCGAAATATGATGACGAAGCTGATGTTTACGACAAAAGGAGTGACTATTTTAAATAACGTTTCCCTTTCGTTTGCCTGTGAGGAACATGTCATGTATTAAAGTATTTAACCCGCCGCCACTGTGTAATTTAACTCCGCACCAATGTGTAGTTTACGCGGAGTGGCTACTGGCGAATCTGAAAAAGACAGATGTGAAAAGTGCGTATCGGAGAGAAAGAAACTTGCAATATTTTTGTCGTTCAGTAACAACGGGTTAGAAAGACCGCTGGATTTTCTGTACAATTACACTATGTAATTAATTTGGTTAAGTTAATATAGTTCATTTGTTTAATAATACAGTCCACGCTTTTATTTACACCACCAAACATGGTCCTAAACAGAACATATTAGTTCGATGTAATCGGCCGATGCTTGTATTATTATGTTTCCATGAGTATGCGACAGTACGTTACCCAGATTAATGATAGACATTTTAAGAAGAGTAAAAAATCGAAGAAAAAGGCAAAACTATATAAAATTGAGTTCAATCGTTCTACGCTAAAATATATTTAACGCAAATATATGATATTTTTGTATCAAAAAATATATATTTAGCTTACCCTTAAATGCCTTTTCAATTTCCTACGCTATCATTAAATAAAATGTCAAAAAGTAAGTAATTAAATTACATTAAGCTGGGTAGAGTGTGTGAGTATACGAGTGTAAATAAATGACTGAGTGAGTAAGTGAGTGAGTGTGTGCTTGCGTGGTACGGCGTGCGTGTACGTGCACGTGCGCGTGCGTATGTGTGTGTGTGTGTGTGTGTGTGTGTGTGGTGGGTGGGTGGGTTTGTAAATGTACGTTAGCATCCACATTGCGTTCCAGAACAACACGTGCGTACTTAAAATCTCGCTGGAGCAGAGAGGTAAGCTTATTAAGCGCAATATTTGATTTTTAAAATACCTACATATAGATCCTAAACATATCCATTAATCGTGTTCTATGCAATTTTTGATACGACGCGTAATTTGGTACCAAAAAAATTTCTATGGTGAAATTTAAATGTTTCAGATCTTTTCAATTTCTGAATAACTATCAGCTTTGTAGGAAAATTTGTAAACATACTTTTTAAAGATAATTTAATTTTGCATAATTTTTCTTTATAAGGTTGCTTAATACAAAACCAAATAAGTCAAAAATTAATTAGATATTTTATTATTGTTTTTCGTTATTTATCGGAATTTCTAATCCTGTTTACAAATTAGATAAAGCTACCAACTGCCCAAGTAGTTGGTAATAAATACCTACAAATGCAAATACCTTACAAACTGCTAAAGTTATCGATTTAGACAAAATATACCATTTTTTATCTGAAAAACATCAATGTTTCGTATTTTAATAACAAAATCCAATTTACTCCATTGGCGTAGAAATTATGGATTAAAATGTTGCTCTACTCCTTGCGTTCTACGCCACTGTAGGTACATAATAAAAACGTATTAATAACCTAAAACTAATGTACTTTATTCTACTCTATTTATTATACCAAGAATCGGAGAATTTCGTGAATGCAGTTTAAAACATAATTTTCTTACCAAAGATTGTAGGGGGGGTGTTACTATTGGATAGATTTTATTTAAACTTTGAATACTAAATGTTTTTTTTAAATTCCAATCGTTTGTTTTGTATTTGGCGTTTGCAGCACCATCTATCGCAAATCTAAAAACAATTTGAAGTACGCTCCAGCCCCACCCCAAGAGAGTGAGGACTGAGGGTCAGTTTTTTATTTGCGATGTTTATTTCCCACGATACTTCAGGGGTTCCTATCTATATTTTTCAGGTGTAAGCTACAAATACTTTATTTTGGTGTTTCTATAAAAATCAAGTGAACTCTAAAAACTGATTCCACTTTCTAATGAATATGGAATTCCTTTTATAAAATCAATATACAATTAAAATAGATCTACAGTTCCGAGTATGGCCGTATATTTTTGACGTCATTTGGTCTGGTACTGTCATAATCTTGTTTTTGATTGTTCTATCAATAGGCGCTTGCTATTAAAATTAGTTTAGCGTTTTATTAGCAGGTAGTTATTTTAATTTTTGGGTATAAAATACTTGAAAGAGTTTTTGTTTGTTTTTGGGTTTTAAATTTTAGGCTCGGTACCGCAAATAACCGTAGCTTCCTAGTTTATTTTTGTTTTCGTTTTATAACTTTAAAGCGGATTAGATATCTACGAAAATTAACCATCTATTACACACAATTCTACTGCCATTTGCACCCGTAATAAGGAATAGAGGTTTTGCTGAAGATAAAACGAATGAATACGAGAGCCACAATTTAGATTTTGAGCCTTTTAAGTCGTGAAAATTTTTGTACGATGATTTATTAAGATTTTCGACGAGTTACTTTCACATTTAGCGATGAAGCTCCATCCTTTGCCACTTTGAAACGCATAACGATTTTAATCATGGCCGTGTTTCGCTCACTGTTGAAATTCGTGAATGTCATCCAAAATTAGTTGTTATTCAAGAAACATTGATGCTGTGCAAAAACTAATAATGCAAGATCGCCATGCGACATACTGTGAAAATTGAGGGAATCCTAGGAATTAGTTCCACCAGCATATATAAAATATTACACGATCATTTATCCAAGAAAAAGGTTTGTTCTCGTTTGATCCCACATAATTTGATGAAATCTCAAGAAGATGCTCGCGTCGATTGGTGCACACAAATGCTCACGAAATACAATGTCGGTGCTTTAAAAGACGTATATAAGATTGTAACAGGTGACGAATCATAGATATATGCATACGAGCCGGAACGTAAACAGAAGTCGACTGTGAGCGTGTTTAAAGATAAACCAAATCCAACAAAAGTTGTTCGCGCTCGAAACAAATGGTCGGCTGTTTTTCGAAAAACAGGTCATGTGGCAACTGTGCATTTAGAGGAACGTAGAACAGTTAATTATGAATGGTACACAACCATTTGTTTACCAGAAGTCTTCGGTGAAATGCGGAAAACAAACAAGCGGCGTCGGATCGTTCTTCATCACGACAATGCAAGTTCTCACACATCTCGTCTAACAACCGATTATTTGAACACTCAAAAATCGAATTGATGGGTCATCCGCCCTACAGTCCTGATTTGGCACCCAATGACTTCTTCTTGTTCCCAAATGTCAAGATTAAATTGTACGGGCAACGATTTTCGTCGGCGGAAGAAGCCATTGATGCGTTCAAAAACCATGTTATGGACGTGTCTCAAGAAGATTGAAAAAATGCTATGATAAATGGTTCCAACGAATGCAAAAGTGTATTAATGATAAAGAAGAATATTTCGAAAAACAATAAAGCAATTTTCAATGACAAATTACTGTTTTTTCTTTGTTAAGCTCAAAATATAAACAGTGACTCTCGTATAACTGTTCAGAATGTGAGCCCACAACAGAACTGTCAATAAAAGAAGCAGCAATCTTACCCAGAAAAAGTGGGTTAGAACGAGTACGTTTTACCTTTTACACTATATTCCCTAACGTTTTTTTTTTCAATGTATCGATGGATGTTTGTGCGTAAATTTTAAATGACGTTATTTATTTGAGCAACCTCTGCGTCCGTACCATATTCAAAAAACTGGCTTCAATGACATTTTATTTTCCTAGGAATTGCACAAATGTTACAAATGGTTTTTAAAAACACACCATATTGGCTTTTGCGAAAACCAAAAACACGGCTTAATTCCGAGTAAACCATTGAAATGGATACAAAAAGTTTTAAAAATTCTACATCTAATAATAGCCAACATTCTATTAGATCTACAAGCATTTGCACCACGCTACATAGATACGTCAATTTTTCAAATTTTAAACGACTACTACATACTCTTGAGAGGTTTTAAATGTTTTAAACTAAATAAAATTTATTACCAAAGCAGATAAATGTTTCTACAGAAAAATTCTCAAACATACAAATACTTCTGTAAATTTTTATATAGATTTTTAACTTAAAATTTGATTTAATTTATACAAACAACTTCTCGTATTTAATTTAGAAATTCTTTGCATAAATATGAAAGCAAATGTTTTAGATATTTCTATTACATCATCTACCATCATACGAATGTTTATTTAGTAAAAAAATTCAAAATTGTTCGAAAGCTTAACTATACCATAAACTGAATGTTTACACTTTTTTAAGTAAAACTGTTATGTGCATATCCTTTTGTATAAAGCGAAGTATATAATAATTCAATATGGAGCCTAAGATAAATCGAAAGCAATTTTCTGCACCACTCTTCTGTGAAGTATCTTATTTTTTATACGCTTATTTAGCACATTCTGTGTTGAACGTGATAATATAGATATCATACTTTCATAGTATTGGCTACTATTATTCAAGCTTGGGTTATTAACCCAAATACATACTATAAATACATACTATAGGTAATCCAGCGAAAAAGCCGATGCACGCCATAAATTTATTTAGCTATTCCTTCATGTTACTATTTCGTATGTCAATATAACTTAAAAAAAGATAGAAACAATCTAGAACGTTGGAAACGCTCGAAACTGTCGATTTTTATTTTCAATTTAGAATTGTTTTACGTAAAAGTGAAATATACAGATGTGTCATCGACATTTTTTTAAATGTCAAGCCCCATTTTTCATTGCAGAATTAGAAAGGGTACATCTTTTTACGTACGACAAGATACATATGGATGATGTTAATACAGGGTGTCACAAACTTGCATCCACGGCGATACCTCCCCTATTTGATGAACTGAAGGCGCTTATTTTAAAGTTATTTTAGGTTATACAGGGTGTTTCATTTATACAAGGTGAACCAAACATAGATTTGTTTAAATGGGACACCCTGTATGTTATTTCAAATTTGGATTTAGCTCACTTTGGCCATTCTTTCAATATAAGGCTTGATTATGTTATACAGGGTAGTTTAGAAGATGTGATCACTTTGAAGAAAAAATCGTATCTAAATGAATACCATATATCATTTCTAATAAGGAATATTCAAATGATTGTTTTAATAAAATATATTTTGAAACAATTTTTTGCGGTTATGCCTCATTTAGCTGTAAAATGATTCCACTAATTTAAATTAAATAAGGACCGTTAACAATCTGACAATAGCCAAGGCGACTAATAAGTGATTTTTGAACGTTGTCGATGACATCTGCGGTAATGTTTCTAATTGCTTGGCAAATTTGTGCTTTTAAATCTTCTAAATTGGCCGGTCGCGTCGCGTATGCTTTACTCTTTAAGCATCTCCACAAGGAGTAATCTAGAGGATTTAAATATGGCGATCTGGCTGGCAACTCAATTGTTTTAAACTTAGTTAATATCTTGATTCAAAGCCGCATTTCATCATGAAACTTTAATATATTGATTTATCTTAAATGCGTGTGTTATGTAAGATTCTAAACAATAAATATAAAAACTTATGGATTTAGGTATAGGGAACCTTCCATCAATAAATGTAGAATTTTATAAAGTTGTTAAATACAGAGTGTTCCGTTAAAAATAAGGTAGTTATCTGCAAGAAAAATCCACTGGTAGATATTTTTGACCACTCTGTATAATATTTTAATAAGACAAAAGTGCTAAACCATTTCATTCAAAAGTACGTTCACTAAATATTGTGTATAGTCACTTTATTGCAGTATGATTAATTATAATAAAATTAATTATTTCCTGAAGCTCTCAAATTTATTATTGAAGCTACGAGGTCGGTTAAACTAGAGAAGTAGTAGTATTCCTTCCGCTGATTAACGTGGTGATACCAGAAAAACAATTGAACATCGAGTTTCCGAGTTATTTCAAAAAATGGGACACCCTGTATATTTATGCCCTAATCGATTCCCAATGCTTTTCTTAACATAAAAGGTTGTTATGAATTTCAACCTAAACCAAAAATTAAAGGAGATATGAGCCTATTTAGCTTATCATCTTGGCGGGCATAAAATTTAAAATAAAAACAAAACAAAACGAATCAATTGATTGATCTTGTAACCTTTAAAACCGTACGTCCATCTATACTACATATGATATTAGTTATCGCTATATGAAGATCTTCGATATTATTGTAACGATTTTGGTAGACTTCGTTTTTTAAAAATATCCTAGAAATAAAAATCCATTGGTGTAATATCTGGAGAATGTGGAGGCCAACGAACTGGTCCCCTGGTAGCAATAATTCGGTCGTGAAAAAATCCACTGGTCAAATTATTGACGTTTTGAGTATTGTGTGAAGGCGCACCATCTTGCTGAAAAACCTCTCTCTGACGATCAGCTAAATTAAGGTCATCAAAAAATTCTTCTAAAATGGTTCGGAGAGAATTTAAGTAGCGATCGCTTGTTAAAGTGGCTCCGTAAAACACTGGTCCGATGATTTTAGAGGCAAAAAGACCACACCATACATTTAAACTAAAGCGTCTCGGTGGATTACACGGAACATTTCGCCTTAGATTTTCATTACTCAAGTAATGATTATTTTTTCTGTTATATTGTTGAAATTAGATTCATCGCGTCATAGAATTAGCCTTTCGAAATCAAGGTTTGCGTTATTTGTATTTACAAACCATTAGCAAAAAAAATTCTTCTTTCTTGATCGCCAGGTAAAAGGCTCTGCGTAGGCCTGTATTTATACAGCACGTATTTATGCTTTTTCAAAATATTCCGTATAGTTCCGAAACATAATCCACAATCTCTCATGCAATCTCGTATGGAATTTTCGCGATTTAGCTCAAAATAAGCAAGCACATTTATTTTCGTTTCTTCATTCATCACAAATCGTTTTTTTAACATATCTTTGGCAAAAGCATTTTCATTTGATCTAAATTTTCTATATAATTTCGGAAACTATCTTTGATCAGGGCATTATATCGTTCAACAGCACGATCAGCATTTTTTTGCCATACTATGTATGCTTCAAGCATACCACATTTTTCTAAATGCGTAAAAGGCATTATAATAATTTACCTACGATGATTACTGTAAATAGTCAAAAACACACAGTGTAACGCACGGTAAAAGAAAACGCACAGCAGTAAAATAAATAGCACAGCCTCCCTAGCAACCACTTAGTAACTGTCAATAAACGTTTCCATTTTATTCAAAATTTATTATTTACATAATAGACGTTGAATTTTATTCGATATATAAATGGTAGATAACATTTATTAGATATAGAATTGCATTTAATATTAAGAATTATATGGAATTATATAATTATTCGTTCCGTTTCTTTCAACCCGCTTCTATTTATGTATCATAATAGTAAATATACATATGGTATAAGCCGTTAAACCATCAAAATTAAGTAGGCCGCGATAGAGATTTGCAGACGGAAATCAAGAACTGTCAATAAACTACGCATTTTAGTAACCTTAAAATTGGTTTTTGTGTGTGTAAAGTTCTGTTTAATTAAGAAAATGTCGTGTGACGGTGAAATAGATTTAATTCCACCCAATATAACTGAAATCGCAGAAATAGCCAAAAGCAACTTATTTCCGGCGAAATCTGAGAGTCGGTACAAAAATGTTGAGATGATTCAAATTACATGCAAGTAGCTATGTAAGTCGCATAGTGAAGTATTTCTTTAGTTGGTACAACAGTATATAATTCTAGATAAGAATGGTTAATAAACATTGAGATGTTTGTAAATTTAAATATTTCTTAATATAATTTTAATATAAGTAATCGACAGCACAGTACATTGAAGTATAGGGTATGTTTGTTATCGTTATGATTTAATTCAAGTTTTTATTTAGTTTAGTAAGTTTATTTTAAACAATATTCCCTGACGACATATGATACAGGTTGTAGTTGACAAAAATAATGTTAAAACTAGATTTAGGCTGGTATCAATGTCACAATTCACTTGTACGCAGCCAAGATTCTTGAAAACATTCGTATTAGTGCGTTAAACACATATCAGTGCAAAAATTATGAAAAAACAGATTAAGTACATTAGTGAATAACTATAAAACATAAATCAAGTAGCAGCTCTGGGATTATTGTGTTTAATCAACATTTTATGACCTTAAACTAGTGAGTGACAACATTCCGACACTAGTCGTAGAAGAACTTATGAACCTACCAAAGTGGTAAAATAAATTAGTTGGTGACTTGAACATTAAGTTTAAACACTTACACTAACAGTTATTGTGTTTAAAAGTGTGAAATTTTAACATTAAAATTATATAAACAATATGAGGTTATGTTATTTCCTCGCATAAAAATTTTGTAAAAAGTATTTTAAATTGAGACAATTTGTATAAAATCAATTAGTAGAGGCAAAAATAGTAAGGCAGCCTCAATTTCATGTTACAATTCATTATATTTATGTCCATTTTGTTAATTTTAGTTCTTAAGAGTGTTGGAAGAATTTAAATAATTTTCCTCTCAAATTGGCCGTAGGCTGTATAAGATGAATATTTGGGTGTAGTAGCATCCCCTATTCATGTAGAGGCCTGTAAAATTCATAAAATTAGCGTAAAATCAATAAATAAGTGTAAAAATTAACTTAGTTATTAAGTGTAGGAATTAGTTCGTGTTTGGTTTCAAATTATAGAGAAAATTATGTAGAACATGAAAATGTTATTAGTTTTAAGAATTGTTAAAGGGGGCGAAAGTTATGGGGTTTTAAAAGAAATATCGTAATGTAAAAATTACAGTAGCCAATCAGAATTTAGGAAATATTCTTGGTAACTATAGAGAACATTCGAAGATTTGGTCGTCAACCAAAATCATATAAATACAAGTGCTTTAGGTTCACAAACTCTCTTAATTTTCCTCTGTTTCAACAGCTTGCCAAAGTAAGGTGTTGCCAAATTTTTTTTGAAAATATTTTTTTTAAGCAAAATAACGTCACTTCGGTAAAATAACAAAGTGCGATTTAGTATCGGAAGTGTTAATGAAACAAGTGATAGTCTTTTGTCGGGAAATAATTAAATTAAGGTTAGTTTACCTTTTTAAATTTCAAATCGGAGGTTTTCGATAGTTTATAAAAATATTTCCGCAGTTTCGACATTCTTTGTTTTTAAATTTATATTGTTTACGTTGTTATGGAAATTTATTTGTGTTCTCTTCGTGTTTTTATCATTATACACCTTGTTTATCGAAAGTGTGTTTAATTTATAATATCCTTCAACGATCCATGCCTTTCAAAACTTATTGTGAAATTAATTTAAGAAGAAGTGATGATCCTAAAAATAAAGAATCATCAATATTATTAAACATTAGTGAAACTTACCTAAGTGGATAAGCTGTTAATATAAAAGAAAATTTGGATGTGCGAGAAGCAGAGTTGCAATTCGCAGGAGCTGTTGTCTACAAGCAACTTCAGCAGCAGTAACCCACAAAAGGAGGACATTTTATGTGAGTACTTTATTGTTGACATTGATACTTTATTGTTATGTTCATAATTCCAATTCTTTGTAACAATCATGATGTGCAACAACATGTATGCATGTCCAAAGGGAATATTATTTGTTCTAAAAATTTAAATGGTTTATAATAATATTGTTTTTAATTCAAACGTAGTTATACTTACTTGTATGTCGAATTTCACTTTTTGTTGTAACCAAATCACATGTTTGCGTATTCACAGCGCATGCCCACGAATACTTTTAGAAGAATTTTGTTATGTACAGGGTGTGACACAGGTATTAATGCGAATTAAAATTTATAATTCAATTTACTTGATCAATTTAGATACTATAAAAAAATTATGGACATTAACTCAATGTGCTTTAATCATATTAACTATGATTATTGTATTCAAAGAAATCAATATAATTCAAATTAATAATCATTTATTTTATAATTTTAAAAGTAAAGTTTCTTCTAAATTTTGATCCCTATCCCCTTTGATGAGTCTCATGTTCTCCAATTATGTATTTTAAATATTTTGAGTTGTAGCCAATGTTAAATTATAATAACGATAAATAATAATTATATAATATTAAATTAAAATTAAACTATAAATATAAAGAGGGGGATCATCGTAATATGTACCAAAAATTAATGCATTGGAGGTTAAAAAACGGCGTGAACTCATTTTCCGAGAATGTTATGATGGCATATTTCCAAGATTTGTCAAATAATATGAAGCCTTCTTCACTTTGGTGTTTTTACTCTATGTTGAGGACCACAATTAATATAAATTATAAAATATAATATAAAATAAACATTGCAAGCTATTCCAAATTACAAGCTCTACTTAAAAGAAAATCTGACGGATTTAAACCCAAAAAAATCCCAAATTTTAATAAACGAGAACATTAACAATTTCCTACAAAATGCACCAGATGATAAATATTTATTTATGAATGTAAAATATATTGTGCTCAATAGACTGACATATGTAAATTTTAATTTTCTTTTAGGTTGTTCTCATAATTGGTATAAGCGGCACCTGCAGAAAACAAGAATTACGTAATATAAAACCATCGCATGTTCAAGATACAAGAAAAATCTAGTTATTAAAATTCCTGATTCAAAACCTAACGACAACGTCCTTTTGTGGTTTCAGAATATTTTTACCCCAACGTAAAAATCGCTCTACAGTAAATGAGGCTACAGAATTACCTTTTTTTCTAAACTATGTGAACGGAAAATGCACCAGGCAGTGTGTTGGTATTAATAAAATAGGGAGCGTACCAAAACAAATTGCTATATATCTGGGACTACCACAAGCAGCAGCTTATACAGGACACTGTTTCCGGCGCTCGTCTGCGGCTATTCTTGTTGACGCGGGTGGGGATCTATTAGATTTAAAAGACACGGCGAATGGCAGTGTCGTCCACCGTAGCTGCAGGCTATGTGGATAATTCCCTAAATAATCAAACAAACAATTCATCTAAAATAGCATCTGCAGGTACAAGTAATAGTGATGAGAATGAAAATGAATATTTATTAAACACAGCTAATAATGTAAATCTTTTTTACGCTTCAACAAGCAAAACAACCGATTTACCGTTTGTACTTAACAACTGTACTGTTACTATAAACAATTATTATAATAACTAATATTATGTAATTAAACGTTATACAATAAACTTATTAAAAATATTTTTATTGTTGATGTTATTAAAGTATTATTAATACAAGAAGAAGTGCGTCGTAGGTAAAGTATAGTACGTAACACGTGTTGTAAAGCATGCGTAACTTTTCCATTTGTGCGTAAAATTCTTCTTACAACACACGTTACGTAATATACTATTGTATCAGCTAACACCGAAATGAATTGTTTCACAAAAATGACATAAATGTAAAAATTACAAGATTTATTGGTTTTTTTGTTTCGCATAGCATCCTAGATGATTTAGAAAGAAAAACAGATAAACACAATTGGTACTAAATTAAATAATCAATATAGCATATTTTGTATAATATTTGCTTTTTATTTATATTTCAAGGTATCCGATAAGCGAAAAATGAAATAGGCTCATACCTCCTTTATTTTTTATTTTAGGCTAAAATTCATAATAACCTTTATGTTAAGAAAAGAGTTGGTAATCGATTAGGTATAAATAAACAGGATGTTCCATTTAAGAAAACTACATTTTTTAAAATAACTCGGAAACGCAATGTGCAATTGTTTTTCTGTTACTACCACGTTAATCAGCGGAGGGAATACTACTACATCTCTAATTTAACCGACCTCGTAGCTTGAATAATAAAAAGTTAGCAATAGTGCATACTTGAATTTGATCATATATATATATATATATATATATATATATATATATATATATATATATATTGTGATGTACCACAATTGGTACATCTGTAGCTATTTCATTTTATAAATTAGAAGGCGGGTTGATTGAAACCATCTAGTAAATATGGGCGGCTGTTGTATATTTTGATAGTAGAAATAAGGTGTGCTTGGAGAAGTTGTTAAGAAAATAATTGAAAGGGTGGTTGATTTTGATATTTTTGAAAGAATGAATGTATTGTTTTGTCTGATGAATATATAGAATAAAAAGGTAAAGTTATATATTCACTAATTGCATTTTCTTTCAGTAAATTATAATCTCAACAAAAGGGTAATTTCATTATAAGATTAATATAACTTGATTTGAAGACAAAAGATTCTTTTATAAATTGAACTAAATAATAATTAAAATTAGTATATGGTTCGTATAACAATACCACGGTAAGAGTGATTATATCATTTAATATAAATTAATATCAATGATAATTTGAAAGTTACTATTACACCACAATCTTGTTATTTAATGTAGAGAGGTCCTTTGATTTCATTTTTAATATATTTTATTTTGACATTTCATACCTATAATGTAACATATTTAATGTATGTTTATATCTAATCTACTGTAAAACGGTCCCGGGTAGAACTGGCATAATGCGACCTTAGAGTAAGTTTTATCATTGGAATACTGTCTGCGTGAGTGTTATGAAATATGTTAGCTTTTGGTTCGCTAATTGTAAATGTAGACCTTTAACATGTTGTGATGTATTATCTTATACTGCAGATAGCTAACTGTATAACTTGGTGATCACCATTTATGAAATAAAGGACTGTATTAAATTATTATGGTTAGAGTAGTGTAATAGCAATTTAATCTTGCTATAACAGTAGAGTCTAAACACGTATTGATCTAGGCATTTATAAGTAATACTGATACTTTATTTATGTTTTTAGTATTGTTGTAGAAGGCGATGAGGCTTTTCTTTTGTAGTTCTTTTCCTCAATTCGCAGAACTACATTGCGCTTGCTTATAAATTATTATACTGTGTTTTATTGTGTTACTTTTATCTCATCCTCCCTTACATAACTGCAACACATATATCCCGCAACAACTCTTTTACACAACGTAATTGGCTTCGCGCATTAACTTTGTTCTTGCCTGGGTACATTAATATATGTATATATATATATATATATATATATATATATATATATATATATATTGAGATGTTCAGAAAGAGGTAATAGAAGTATCGGACAGCTTAAATGACATTTGGGTAATAAAAAGGGGTGATTTCTAGCTCGATACAAGTGCAAGACACTATTTTATATAAATCTGGTTCACGATGTGATTAAAATAAATTTATTTGGTAAAAATTAGTCTGAATATCATTTACTTAGTTTGGTTTTATCATAAAAGCAATTTGTGCTAACAAAATTGTCAAGAATGTTAAATATAACCATTTTCGTAAAGTCATTTTAGTATTGCAATTATTGCAATAAAAGTCAATTTTTCAAGGGTAATTTGGCAAGTGAACACTTTACAGGTGTTTAAACATGAACTATATAGTTAGGATTATGTTAGGGATAATGTATAATTAGTTTTTGAATGCAGGAAATACAAAAATTTAATAAAAGGGTTATAATATGGACAGTGTAGACATTTTCGCACATATTTTTGGAAGGAATTAGTGACAAAATTATGTTACAAGTTTAACAATAAGAACAAATATAGAACATTTTGGTATAAAGACATTTATAGTGCCGTACATTTATATAGTAAACATTTAATAAGAGTGTTAGACGATGAAACTTTTCAATGCAACACTATAACATTATGCATTGCAAATAGTTAGTGAGAATAATAAAGACAAGAAGTACAAACCTTAAACATAACATTTTAAGTGTTAAAACATTTTAAATATAAATTATTTTCAATTTTAGATTTAAGTTTGGTTAGGTTGTAAATTTTAGGTTTTTACATAATTTTATACTTTTTCAAATTATTAGGCTTAGATTTTGCTCTTAAAGCAAATAATAAATGTTCTTTCTTAATATGACAGTTTTATAAGGATACAGCTTTTCACCGCAAAATATGTTAAATCTGAGGTGAATTTAAAATAATATTACAAAAGCTAAAATTTCTTTAAATTAAATATTTCCAACACAAAAGATATGTATTCTTGTGTAGAATTTTCTCAGAATTCCATTTTTGCAATTAGTTTTAGTATAGCTTGTAAGTGTAAATAGTTATAAGCTTATTTAAGTTAGATTAGTACTTCGTATATTAATGTTAGGAATTATAGCTTGTTAGGTGTCCTTTTGTTCAAAATTTTACGTAGTTTTCATTTCCGTTTTAATTTTCAATTCCGATCATGTATAAGAAAGTTACGGCCAAATTTCCATTTGAGTCCAATTTGTGATTTAGATCCACCAATCATAGCCCTAGTTACTTATGCAATATGGCTGTAAAAAAAATTGAATTTTTGGTAACAACCAGAAACATATAAAAGCAAATGCTCAGGAAATCCATCTCTCTCTAGAATTTGTTCAAAAGTGTAAAAGGTTAAAACAGTGTTGTGAAATTTGTGTTAAAAAGTAAGTTCATAACCTAATTTAAATTCGTCAAGAAGTTATACTTTACGAAGATTACGTTCGAGAGCACTTGTTTTTATATCGACGGTTTGAAATAAATAATTCGGTCTCCGATACCTGTCGTTTTTCGAAAAATATCTTTGTTCGTGTTAATTTGTGTCACGATTTTGTAAAGATTTGCTTTTATGTTATCCAACTTAAATTAATTCCGTTTTACCAAATTAAAACCCATTTTATTTGGTTAATGCTGTTTTATTTCTTCGGACAATTTCTTTTAAACAAAATTTTAATCGGTAGCTAAAAATAAAAGTGTTATTAACAAAATTTTGGATATTTAAACATATTTTTAAAACGATATCACTCATTAAGCTTTAAAATTATTTAAATAAAAAGCTACCTAAATTAAATAAGTGGTTGGAGTTTGCCGATTTTGGAGAAAACATCTTTAAGTCTTGGAAGTTGGTGTCTTCGACAACCGAGAATCGAGTTGGCAGTGTTGGGTAATGGTAACAACTGTAATCGAGTGGACATTGCCTACATCCAGTTGGAGTTATCCGAAGACATCAATCTACCGTGAGGACAGTATATATGAGTCACAAATCTTAATAACCCTACCTATTGTGAACATTCATTAAAAATTTCCTGCAATTTATATTTGTTACATATATGTTTTTGGTTAAGAATTTTAAATATTTACTTGTGTAAACACCTGTAAAGATATTAATTTATTTTCTTTTTCTAAATTTTCATTTTGGATCTAAACATTAATTTTCTAAATTAATTATTTGACATCTTTGACAATTTTTAATGTCACTTAAGTTCATTACAACGCATGCGTTTGATAGCAAATTACATTCAGAATTATTTTTATACTTTCAATTCAATTATATAAAGGGTATTTCATATACATATCTTCACATTCAAAATTTTAACTTCAAACTAAAGTCCCTGAACTCTATCCCCATTTGAGATCTGAGCTAGTCCGGTGCACATAAATAAAAAGTTTAAATATTACTTCAATCATTTTATCACATTAAAAAATTTAATTTACCTCAAACTAAACTTTAAATAATTTTACATTCCTCACAAACTTATAAGTCGCCATCCCAATATATATAATTGAAAAATTTTATATACATAAAAAGATCCCCCCGAATGGGATTCGAACCCATGTCCTCTCGTGTGTGAAAGCTTGCGCTATGCGGGCTACATGATAATAATACACATAGTAACTATTACCATATAAGTTAACATAGTATCCTGTTGTTAACAAATTATATACATATTAAGTTGCTCTCAAATGGAATTGATAACCCGTGTAGCTCAGTTGGTAGAGCACTCGTCTAGTCAACGAAAGGACATGGGTTCGAATCCCATTCGGGGGAATCTTTTTATGTATATAAAATTTTTCAATTTTATATTTTATAAAAAAATCACGAATGCTTACTGAATAAAATAAACCAAGGATACTACTTAAAAATTTGCTCATGCCAATTATTATATTATTAAAAAATATGTGCTTCGTCAGTTCTTGTAATTAATCTTAAAAGTCTTCAGATATCAAATTGCGGTTTTTGGGCACTACGTTTATTACATATTAAGCTCGACAAATCAATATAACGTATCTTCTTATGTCTTCTTCATATTTCTTATTATATCATCTCATACATCGTGTCAGATGCCAGAAAAGAGCTTTGTTTTTTTATCACGCCGTCTCTACAACCTAAAGCCGTTAACGTTTCTGGTCTAGTGCCACAAATTTTACCCTTAAAACTCTGCTCGTTCGTTTTTTTTTTTGTGAATTACTTCGTTGTATAGATTTTATATTCCTTTCTTTAATGGGACACTCCTATTTCTCAGATTCTTACAAAAAGAAGTTTCTTTTCTACCCCCCAAACGGGCAAAATTTAGATATTAAGAGTATGGATACAATAGAAAAGTAAAATAAAATGAATGTGCTTTGTGGTTTGTTTTTCTAAACAAAATTTTTTTTGCAAGAAAATAGTATCTTTAAGGAATGGTCCTTAGGAAGCGAGTTTAATAAAATCTTTCTTTAGGCGGTTACATTTATGATAAAAAGAATCTACTCCACTAATTTCACATACCTAGCCAAAACAGTTTATGGTAGCCTTTGATATGCTATCTGCTATTTTATAATAGATTAAAAATGATACAAAAAATTTGGCGTATACTGCATAACGATCAAGCAAATTTCATATAAGTTAAATTTTGAAGATATTTTATCCCCCAATATTTAGATTACCATAATAAATTTACACACCTACTGTATTTTCAAATATGAGAAATTAATTTCTTTCTTTTATTTTTATGAATTAAATAAGTAATTTCCACAAACCTTTGAAGAGGCATGTGCCTCTTCAAAGAAAATTAACTTATTATTTCTGTCAAGTTTGCGCTAAGGTTGACATTTTAGTAATACGATTAGCTTTATAAAATAAACGGAAGCGAAAAGTTTCGTAGTATAAAGAGGGGAAAAATGTTTGATCGTGTGATTTATAAACTTACACAAGACGTATTTACTATACCAAGGTATTTTGTACAATTAGATGTCTACGTAAAACTTCGGTATAAGCTTAATAAAACATATGAATTAGTGGAATATATTTTGGTCGTGGCCAACTTTGCGTATCATTTAATTACTTAACACGTTAATATTGGATATGCAGGTATTACACTAATTTATTGCTTTTAATTATGCAAATATTGTTCATTTGAATACTAAAATAACTGATAACTGATCATTAGGGTGACTTTTTGAACAAATTTATAACCCAGTGGTTTGAATATTAATAAACAAATAATAACATTAATCTAATTTAATAGAATTTTAACGTGTGAAATGACTCTATAGATACACAAATAAAAAAAGCGCGAAAACATGATTGTTGCATCTTTATGCAAATCTTACGAAATTCCTTTCAAACCCATGTCAGGTACGTTTGATAAAACTCATACAATCATAAGGTAAACGTTAATGTACAAACACCACTCCTTTTGTCTAGGTTTTAATTCAAACACGTACATTTTTATAATTACAATAATTGCTAAATCAAGTTCTAAATTTGAATTAATAATAAACAAGTAATATTTAAACCAGTAGAATTGTAGTACGTGTAAAATGGATTATAGAAGAAAAAAATGGTTCCTTTGAACGAATGTTAAAACTCATATCATCGTAATGTAAACAAAAAGCACAAATACTCAAACATGTAAACATTTGAAATAATAAAAAGTAAAGGAAACAGATGAAGTCGCGTTTTCTATTCCACGGTACCGCGCAGTACATAAAACAATCATAAATACGTATTTGTAACAGTAGTATTCAAAACATGCCGGACGTGTACAGTTTAAAATCGAAGTAAGCGGTCAGTTCCAACTTAATGTTATATAGATACTATAAATCCCCTTTGTATAACAATACACAAACATAACCATTGTCATAAAAATTTGTTTTATTAGCTGTAATGATAAAAATAAATAACTAGACCAAATCCGTAAAAAAATAAATAAATATTAAATTTAATAAACAAATAACTAACTTTAACTAAAGCCTACATCTGAATATAAATTAAAAATAATTAAATCATTTGGTGGCAAATAAAAAACAGCAAGTCCGGTAAGTAGCACGAGAACCACGAATCGCGTAGGTAACAGCCTAATTAAAAATGAATGGAGAAAGGGACCAAGAGTGTGAGAACTTCTGGAATGATGTAGAGAACGTGTTGAACGTATGTAAGCCAAACGAAACAGTGATGATAGTGGGAGATATGAACGGATGGGTGGGTGTACAGCGAGAACATACTGAACGCGTTCTAAGAAAGTTCGGAGACCAAACAGTCAATAAGAATGGTGAACGCCTAGTGAACATATGTGTGAGAGAAGCCTGTTTGTATCTAATACGTGCTTTAAACCTAAAAATGTGCAAATGTATACATGCCAAAAAGTGAATCTAAAAGTATGATTGACTTGTACGATAAACGACTTAGAATCCACTTTTTGGTTGTATGGAAAGTGTGTTTAGGGCAAAAGTGATCCTGGAGAAGGAAAGCAAACGTAGTGCGAACGTCCAGAATCAGGATAGGCAAACTAGTAGATAATAGTGCGAGAATGAAATACGCAGATCCTATGAGTGGATAGTTGAATGTGAATGAAACAGTGTGGAACGAATAAATAAAAGAGACTGACGTTGATAGTGCATGTATAAGCTTGACAAACTGTGTTGTCAATTGTGCCATGCGGATATGTGGAAGAGCGACTGTAGGCAGACAGAAAAAATGTGCTTGGTGGAATGAATCGGTAAAAAAGACGGTATGTAAGAAAAAAGATGCGCACATGGCAATGATTGCTGCAAAAAATGAGACTCAGAACAAGCGATTGTATGAGGTGTACAGATTAAAAAACAATGAAGCGAAGAAAGTAGTGATAATAAGTAAAGAGGGAGTGATGACTGTGGAAAGAGAGAACATGCAGAACAATTTTTAGGGAAACAAAAAACTCTTTTGGAAATGGGTCAAAAATACAAAACGTGGCCCAAAACAGTACGCTGCAGGAGTGATGAATACGAGTAACTAAATAGTATGGGACGCGTGTGAAGTGAGCAAATGCTGGCAAGAATATTCGCGGAAAAGCTGTATATTAGTGAGGAAAGTAAGACTGAAGGGTTAAATAAGTTGATTGTAGAAGGAATGGTGAATGAAACTGAGAAGGCTATAGGGATAAATGAGGTAGAGAAAACGGTAGGACGGTTGAAAAACGGTAAAGGAGCAGGCGTAGATGAAATCACTGGTGAAATGTTAAAGTATGGAGGTGAAAAGCTTATACGAAGACTGTTAATTTTGTACCACTGTATAAGGGTAAGGGGAACAAGAGTGATTGCAAGAACTACAGAGGAATAAATTTGCTTAGTGTACCTGGTAAAGCATTAGGAAGAGTACTAATTGATAGAGTTCGAGGAACAACACAAACTAAGATTTGGGATGTACAGGTGTTTAAGTGTACTATGCGTTTGTAGATCTGGAGAAAGCAAACGACAGAGTAAATAGAGAGAAGCTGTTGGAAATATTAAATGGATATGGTGTAAATAAAGGACTAATAAACGGAATAAGGGCAGTATACAACGGTAGCCGGGCATGTACTATAGGGTGAGAGGAGGTGTGAATAAATACTTTAATATTGGGCAAGTAGTGCGGCAAGGCTGTGTGATGTCACCGTGGTTGGTGACGTAAATGTACGTGTTCGGGTGTATGCAGATTACACAGTCTTATTAACTGACAGTGCGGATGAGCCACAAACTCCTCTGAGGAAGTTTGATGCAGTCTGTGAGAGCATGGACCTAAAGGTGAACGTGAACAAAACTAAGGTTGTGGTGTTCAATCGGGAAGGTGGAAAGGAGAGTAGAGTATTTACTGTTCAAGATTAAATTGTGGAACAAGTGGACGAGTTGGTATATCTTGGTAGAATGTTTAATGCAGATGGTACAATGGATGGCGAGATTGGGCAAAGGGTCAATGCTGGAAGGAGAGTGATTGGAAGTATGAGAACGATAATGAGAAACGAAAGCATGAGCCTAGCTGCGAAATGAGAAATCTATAATGGCGTGTATGTCCCGTCAGTACCGTATGGAAGTGAGACATGGCTATATCAAAAAAAAGTACGAAAGAATAATAAATGCCGTGGGTATGAGATTTCTGAGAAGCGCATGTGGTAAAACGAGAAGGGATAAGATAAGGAATGAGCGTATAATAACAGAGTGCGGCGAGGAAAAGACGACGATGAATAGATATAAAAGAAGTAGATTACGTTGGTTAGGTTACGTAGAGAGAATGAACAAAAAAAGATTAACGAAGCAAACATATGTGGGTGAGATTGGAGGAAAAGCCTTGGCTGAATGCAGTAGAATGTATGGTAAAGGAAAGAAGGGCAAGGAGTTTTAAAAATAAAAGAATATGTCAGAGACAATGTATGAATCTTCCGTAACCTAGGGAGGTATGCAGAGATAGGAAAGCATTGAGAAAGATTGTGAATGAAAGATAAATAAGAGGCAGGGATTGTTTTGCCTATCCGCAAGGGAACGGCGTGAAGGTTATGTTATGTTATGCCGATATTATAGAGTACGACACTGCGATAGTAATTGACACACTCGGCGGTTTTTATGAAATATTAAAGCATTGACTTTTTGTTGGTTTTACAATATTATAAAAATAAATAATCTAATAAGTTCTAAAAGAATATTTCTTGTAAAATTGCAGTATTTACAAATAGGTACCTTTGAAATGCATTAAAAAGAGAACATTTGAGGAAATGTGTGAATCAGCAACATTTTTAAATCTTCATCTTTAGGTTTTGAAGAAAATAAAAATAACTAAGGTCCATATTTAGAACGTTCTAACAGCAGTTGTAGGTAACTGTCGTCGTAAGTAAATATAAACCAGGGATTTACGTGAATAAGAGCGACACAGATACATAGCGAATTGCAATAAGTATGAGAGAGAACGTACGTCAAGGTTCATTGATCATTTTCTGGGCCAAAACGAGGGAGAGGGGTCAAAGTTTCATTGACCTTTGTCTAGGTCAAAAGTAGGGAGGGAATGGATCAACGCCACGCCCCTTTTTGGATCAAAAGGAGAAGGGATGGATCAAGGCCACAACCCTTTTTCTAGGTCAATAGGAAGGGGAAAGATCAAAGTTCTTTAACCTTTTTCTAAGTCAAAAGGAGAGGAGAGAAGTCAATGTTCATTGACCCTTTTCTACGTCAAACGGAGGGGGCATGGGTTGAAACCCCAAAGTTCATTGACCTTTCTCTAGGTCAAATGGAGGGAAGAGGTCAAAGTTGATTAATATTTTTCTAGCTCGAAAGTATGGGGAAGGGCCCGAAAGTTGGCCAATTTTTGGAAATCTAAAAATAGAACGAGTTACTGGAAAATCTCATTAGCCTGGACGGACGTGAGGGTTGCACCGATGATGGGGGAAACCAATATATCAATAATTCACCGGATGTTGAGTTAAACAAACTATTGTAAACACCTGCCTAGGAAATAGATCCTGCAAAAATAAACGTTCCAAACCAATTACTCATATTTTTTTCTAGGAAATAGAAATCCAGTTGCAACTGGTTTTGAGAGTTGCAACCCATCTTCCCTATATGAAACTATAAAAAGTGAAATTTTATGATCCAACATCTTTTTCTAAAAACCTAATCAAACATGGATACAACTCATTGCTGCAGTAGCTGAATAACAATACTATAACATGAAAGTGTTGTTTGTGCCCTCAGGAATGTGATAATGAACAAATGGAATTTTTATCTACTACCACCGATTGTGCCTTGCAGATGAGGTGTATAAAAATGCGGCAAATGAATACCTAATCGATTGTATATAAATTAAGCGATAATCATGTCAAATACGTGGAGATTGGATCTAGCATCTTTCTTAATCTCGTACTAATACAACGAATAGGATGTGGTCAATCTGGTAATGTAGTTTTGGAAATTATAGAATGGAAGGAGCTTGTGAGACGATAGCCATATGTAGAGGTGCAATTTTCCCGCTCTCGTGAAATCGAAAATCAAATCCAAAGTCATAGGATATAGTTTATGAACAACAATACGAATCACTGTCATCTACCCTAGGGTTATGTTACAATTGGGAAATTATTCAAGATTCTGAAAAAATACCCATCCTTGTACTTTGACCATTCAAAACATTGAGGATTTATTTGGTTCAAAGAGACAATAACTTACCTTTCCATCGCTCCTCCTATTGACCTAGAAAAGAAGGGCGTGCCTTTTGACCTATTTTCTCTCTCACACACATAGTGTGAGTTACCTATCTATCTTCCTCTCTCTTATACATCTAAATCCCTATGTGAGCCAGAAGTGCAGTAGCTATAGTGCTAATATCAACAAAGAATTTACAATAAGACTTACAAATTTTATGTCTGCTTAAAAACCATACAATGTGCAATATCAGTGCAATTCTGATTACACACATTTAGTAAAGCATTTATTTCAATGTTTACTTCATAATAATTATTGACGATGACAGACGTATATATAAAAGTATTTTTATTATGAAGAATAATCATGAAAGCTTTTATTTTTATACAGGGTGATTTATAATAGGTGTACATAACTTTGACATCGTGTTCGGGAAGTCATTTTAAGAAAAAAATGTTGTATGAAGATAGCTCGGATTTTGTTTATTTATTGTACCACATCAGATTTAAATTTTATTGAATTAAAAATAATCATTAAAGTACAACTTTAAAAGTCATTTTAAGAAAAAAATGTTACATGAAGATATGTGGTATTTGGTTTATTTATTGAACTACAACAGATTTAAATTTTATTGAATTAGAAATAATCATTAAAGTACAACTTTATTATGTATTCTTGTTATCCATTTTGAAAGTTTTAATTTTACTTTCTAATTAAATAAAATTGCAAACAGATGTAGTTCTGCAAATAAACAAAATACGACCTATCTTCATATAACATTTTTTTCATAAAAATGTCAAAGTTTTGTACACCTATTCTAAATCACCCTGTATTGGAAACAATTTTTTTAGGCATGTATACTTTGAACTCATTTTCGGTCAAAGAATTAAAATAAAACAATGCAGTGAAACACAGATTTGAAATTAAGAATACGTAAGGAAATGACAAGAAAATAACCACTCTCAGAAATATTTTTCGGCTAGCTTAGAGGATGCAAGAGGATGTAAGGTATATTTTCACATATAAAGGTTGAGAATCTATTAACTTGGATCTGCTTATAAAAAACAATTAAAAAGTTGAATAACTCCGTAAACCATACATGACCAGACACTTAAATTGACACCAATAAATCTTGCTAGCTGCAGTACCTTTGTAGCATGGAAGTTTATAGCGTACCTCACTCTCACCGTATTATATGAGAAAAAATAAATCACTCACTTTTTTCATGTTCTACCAAAACTTAATTCTAGCTAACGCTTTTACAAATATTGATATTGTCAATGCATCGAAAGAGGATATCTCAATTTATGTATCATTAGATGGTAATAAGTTGCACAGTGGCATTACTATAATTATTGATCTTTGTATTAGCGCAATTAACGAGTTCATCTTTTGAAAGAATAGAAGTTACACTCCTCTATTGTCCATTGCTGCGTTCACTTAATTAATGTATTACTGTGTACGCCCACAATATTCAAATTCAATTCAAATTCAAATTCCTCCCATTTGGTTGTATCATGAATACGTAGTCGGGTAGCCAAGAAGATAATAATAATATAATATAACAGCTTTTAAATAAACTTTATAATAAGAAATCATCTAATGTATAAGGTTAATGTTTAAGATAATCGATTTTCTTTTTTACTAGCACGATTTGTCCTGTCGTTTTTCTAATAATGTACGGATTTGATATTATTGATCTAGTCAATACCCATTGGTCTTTATTTTCATGACAAAAACAAATTATAATATCAAAAAAGCGAGATCATGCGTATACTTAATTAAAGTATATAATTTTCCGGAGAAAAACACTAGGAAAACCTGCTTTCTAGTCTATTTTACGTAACTCCTTCTGAAGCAAAAAAATGTGGAGTATATTACTTGATAAGCTGAACAATTTATGATAACAGCTACAGTAAAGGATAAAAGGCTAAAACACTGTTCCCAAACTCTCACTGCTTTAAATTTCAATGACCTGTCATTATAGTCTGCCTTATAAGGACAAACTTTCGTTCATTTTTAAGGATTAAAAGCTTTAGGTGAAATACAACGGGCTTTAAAAGCTTAGGTTTTAATTACAATATGGCTTTAAGAATACATTTAAATGTTGTATATGCTTATCGCTTAAATGCCTACGTATTTTTAAGAATAATGACATAAAAAAATAAATTAACTTATCTTTTTACTAGCAAGTGTGCAAGTATGACCATTTACAACCTATTTTTAATAGATTTACATGCGTTACGCATTAAATCTTAAAGAATAGCAATCATCCCTTAGGAATTAAAAATGATATATTGCAGTTCATGTAGTTGGCGATTAGCTAATTTTCCAAATTTAAATTAAATCATTAATTATTGCAGATAACGTGTATATTATGTTTATGTGTTGGTCAGTATAAGGATCGTATCACATTGTATCAAGAAGTCGTCTCCAGGCACTGTAAGCGCTTCTGGGTTTTCATATAGTAATAAGGGATAGACTGGTGGTGTATATAAATTCATACTGTACTGAGTGTAATGGATAGTTTAGATAAGGAATTCGAGTAATACAGCTGGAAAAACGTTTCTTTGATAATTTAAACTCTTTGGTTGAAAGTAGTTTGGATATAAACACTCAGAAGTTAAGTTTAGTATTTGCATAATTAACATGTACCTTAAATTTATTTTTCGGGACCTGAGAGAGGCTTTGCGCTGTTAGCAGTTATTATAAAGAATAACCTTTTTGAAAGAAGTTTTGGATTATTGGTAGTGTAGACGTTAGTGTAGATGTGTAGTCGTCTAGTAATTTTAGAAAAAAGTTGTCTGTGCTTCATACTACGAGTACTATTGGAATGTAATGTAAGCGTGTCCCCTTGAAAGTTGTAAATAGTTTCGATACATTCAATAAAGTATGGATAGTTTCAGTGAAGTCGAACTCGCTACACAAATAATTACTAAATTACAAGATATTCTAGTGAATTTAACAAACATGTTTCATTATTACATATCATTCTCCAAGAGTCTTAAAAATTATTTCAAAGCTGACAAAAGTTCTCTTTTCTCTCTGAAGTACTTTTATTTAAGCAGTGAAGTGAGTAAACATATTACAGTAGAAGCAAATTTATATAAGATACCGGACGATCCATTAGAACAATTGTTCATGATTTAATTTAGATAAATTTATAAGATCTGGTGCTCATTTTACTATTTGTTGATTTAGTGAGTGTAGTGTTATCATACCTTAAGGGTCTAACTCCTACATCACTGAAGCGAATAGCTACTTTTGCCGTTTATTATGTTACTTTCTTACGCAGCATTGTCTTACTTACGAGGTACTTCTGTAAAGAGCCGAAACTCTTCCAAAACATTTCTTTAATTATTTGCTAATTAATCAAAATTGCAAATTTTATCCCCTCCGACGTCGATACAAAAACATTATGAGTTTTCACGTCAGAGTCCTCTCCAGTGCCACTAATTAAACACTACCAGAAACCGTCCCATACTTCTGCAGATTTCTATTTAACCACAAGACGTGTTACCGACACTACAGTTGCGAACCCTTCTTTATCCCACAACCCCTCCCCAAGTATTGCCCTACATGCACGCAGGTAGGCCATACCGCTGAGGAGTGTCCTATCCGCTCCATCCGTTGCTTCTTCCTGCAAATCCTCCGTTAACCCAAGGTGTAATAACTGCGGGGAAGCAGTTATTCCTTAAAGCGTCGGAAGCGACGGGAACCTCCCAGTTCCCCTTCGAAGATGGCAACCCTCGAACCCAGCCTGTCTTCCAAAGAGTCCGACTCGGAAGACACCACACACCTTTAACCCAGTCTTGACACCGAGCACCTTTCCATTAAAAACTTCCTGTAAGTACTCACCCACACTCTTCTCAGTATGTTTCCCCACCGGTGAAATAGGGACATTCGTGTCCTAAATTCGCTATCCCGATCCTACTTCTAACGGAGCACTGGCGCCTGCATATCCGGTACGCGCACAGCGGTCTCCGTAATCCGAGTACTCAAACCTTATCCCTCTAAAATGGATATCCTAGCAGAGACCGTTAATGCCAGGAGCGTTTGTCGGAAACGCTTCCTACTTAAAAACCTCTTAAACAAACACAACATACACATTCTTTCCATCACGGAAACAAAGCTCATAAACAGATGCACACTTAACTTTAGCACATACCACACCTTCGAAAAAAAAGGAAAAGGCCACATATTTCATTCGGGGAGGGCGGGCTGCTCGAGCTTTCCGAGCTCCTTCAGTCGCAATCATGGATTCCCATCAAACATACATACATTACGTATATATTCATGGTAGGATTAAGGGTGTGGTCAAGATATGATCGGAAAGAACGAAGTTAGGATTCTGAGGGGGAAAATACTACCCCAGCAATCGCCTAACTAGCATATACGCAGTGACTATGAAAAAACCTCATACAAGGTAGACGGTAACGGGAATCGAACCCATTACCTCCCGAATGATCAGCAGGTCGTGTCACCATTACGCTACTAGCTCGGTCATACCACACCTTCCTAAACAACAGCCAACACGGAACCACCCTCGTGATTAAAAATTGCTTCCCATCCACTCTCTTTCAACTTCCTGCGGACCTACAGCATCTTGAATGCGTTGATTTGACGGTACACTTTCCCACTCCGATCGTCTTCTTCTCATACTACAACCTGCCCGGCCATAACACCCTATCCGATGACCTATTAATTTACACCTACAGCCTTCCTAGTACAGTCATCCTAGGTGATTTCAATGTCCGCCATACCCAATTCGTAGTTACATTCGTATTAAATAAACCAATTGTTGGTATTCTATTTGACCAAAAAATAAAAGAAAAGTTAATTATACTTTACTGAATAAACGAATTTTTATTATATTATACAACTTTATGTTATTTTTAAATTATAAAACACATTTTTGTTAAAAATCATTTATGTTCATGAGGCAACTTGCTAGTACACAATTAAATTCGCAGATAACATAGAAAAAAGTGGCAAAATATTATTCCAATAGGAAGAATATGTTCTTTTAGTTGAAAGTTTTGTTAGGTTTTATTACGATATAGTGCACGAAGGTGGTGTCTTGCGCACTCTGTCGTTAGATTTTAGTATTTTTTCTTAGTCGAAATTGGATGCAGATATAAGACTAACAAACAGTTTTCGTAGCGACACATTAAACGTTATTCTGATTTGTCAGTCTAAGTAAATAAAATTTTTGTGATTTGACTGCTTATTGCTGAATATTATTTCAATGATAAATCATAATTAAAAACTGTATCACATTATTAAAAAAAATTATTTACCTACACTCATGGCCATTAAGTAAAACCGTTTTCTTTTATTCACATAGAAAAAATATTGTATGCAACTCGTGCAAAAGTGTTCGTTACACTGGACGTGTTCACGTTGCGTACAATATACTCACTTTATGTAAATGTGACATACATAAATATTTTTAAATAGACGTCAAAAAACCGTAACATTTTTTTATCAATATACGTAAGAAAAATGTCAATTATCTTACAATTTTTTAAATCGGTAGAAAATTACACAAAAAATAAATTGTTTCTAATTACTAATGGCAATTTTCGGGTGGTAGAGATTCTACTCTTTCCATATGAACTGTGGATAAAAACTTTAGAGAAAAATTTAAGACAGTTTAAACTTTAACAATAGTAATGATACAATGTCGTTTAATTCTATGATTTCTTTATTTATTTTAATAAGTATGTAAAAATGTCGTATGCAACTCATGTGCGAAATATCTTTGGTGATTTCGCTCTCAAGCACTGGTATTTCGCACGCTCGATACATAAATAGTATTTTTTAGCAAGGTACCTTATTCTAATGATATTCGTACGTATTTAATACAGCTGAAAACCTTAAGCTACGTTTAACCAATTATAAAAGGTTCTTCTTAATGCCACAGACCGTTACAGGAATTTCACTCACTAGAACATCAGTCATCTAGATCTCAACGATCGCATACATCAAGAATGCGAACTGATCACTCAAAATTTGACAAACTTACAAAATCTTCAAACACTCCTCGCATACAGTGCTCGAGCCATCGCAAAACTCACCTTCATTTTTGGCTGTAAATCTGTAAATCGATGTTCTCATTAAAATCTTAGACTTGATTCCTTGATTCACAACATTAAACTATACTGATCAAAAATTACTCTAGAAATCTCTCCTTAAATATCGTAACTTAAAATATTCACCAAGAAGATAAAATGATCTTAACTAAAAATTTCAATTTAATCGTTTAGAAAACATTAATTTAGTTTTAAATCCCTAATAACCTTTACGTTAAAATTAGATAAAAAGCTTACATTGCTCAAATTTAAAAAACTTTAACTTTTACTTAATAAATCGCAGAATATTACTAAAGCATTAATCGTTTTAAATCTGTAAAACCTGGATGTGCTGTAATTTAGTATTCACAAACAAACGCAAAATTCTTAAACCAACCTATATTAAAATAAAAATAAGATAAAATATAAACGAATATAATTGTGCCGGCTTAAGACACCGATCACATAGTTCAAGGAAAATGCCAAGGGCATTCGGCAAAATAAGCAAGCACGAAGATACCAATTTCCGCAACAACACATAATCAAATTCGTTACCTGTTACGTTTAAACATAAAATAAAAGAGAAACCATAAAGTTCCGAACACAATAGGTCAAATTCCGCAAGGTTATTTTGCATAACTAGCAATTAAATTTAATTTTAAAGGCAGCGTAAAGGAAAAAAAGATGATACGCAAATTTAAACCATAAACTCTATTATTTACATATTTTCTGTAATCACAGGGAAACAAAAGTCAAATAAAACGATTCTTACTTTATGTATTCCGTTAATGAAAATTCCACCTAACAGTTCAAATTATTTAATCTTCAAGTTCTAACAAAATACTGCATTCTTCTCCAACATCTATCCTTTATCACCTTATACTTAAATTTAAAACAACGAAAGTCCCATTATTGTACCAAATTCTAGGATGAAATAATTATCAATTTTCCTTTTAGGAAATATCATTAACGTTAATGTACCTTAACGCGTCACTATTCATCAATATACGGCAATTACTTCTCGCATCATAAATTAAAATTTAAACAACATAAATTGAAGTCCCGAAAATTTCCATAGAACTATTACCTACTTAAACAAAATACGGGTTCGCGGAAACGTCTCTACTAAACTCTCAAATGTTTAGGCTACATAATTATACAATAAGACTGGGCCAAAAATGAAGAACCGTAAACTCCATTATTTACAAAATACACTAAGCGTTTCATACTCTACTATAATAACGAATTGTTGAGGTCATATATAATCGAAAATACGAATATTGCAAAGCGCTTTTCTCTATCCAATCCACTACAAACACCACAAACACCTACCGCTACTCCACTAACCGCCGCCCATTAGACCTACCCCCTCACAACTACTATTCAACTATATGTCTTCTACTTTCAACATACCAACTTTCACTCTCAAAGTCTCAACTTCGACTCTCTAAGTACGAATAATCAATTTCTCCTCTTCTCGCTCATATAAATAAAATATGTATACAAACGAAATCACTTTGACACTTCATCTCCTACTTCAACTCATGCATCCAAACAATGAACGTTGAAAACGATAACCAACTCTTTCAAAATTCAACACTTCTCATTTCATCAGAACGACTGTAATTTAATACTTGCTTTACAGATAACATCGCAACTAAATCAATTAAATTGAAACACATTCTCTCTATCTCTTTCTCTTGACAACAAGTAACAGCAAGATGCATAGAAATTATTAAATGTTAAAACGCAAACGTTCACATGAACGAATAATATAAAAAAACATTGTACAAATCGCAACGCATACTGCTGATCTTAGTATAGGTCTCTACCAAAATAGCAATATAAAAGTTCAGTATAAATTTTACATAAACAAACAATTCCTAGATTTTTAATTCAACCCACAACAATAAGCGCTGAATTTTTCAGCAATCTAAATATAAAATAAATCCATCTAAATGCTTCGTACATACAAAATCACCATTATAAAACTCAAACAATCGCACCCGCCCTGTTTGTAAGAATGTAATGTTTTTAAATATCAATCCTTTCAATAGTAAATAACTATAAACATAAAATTTTATTTAGGTTAAATTAAAAATAATTTTAGTGATTTAATTTGCGAATTTACCAATTTTGCAAAGAAAATATACATAACAATAGATGTTAGATTTTAACATTCCATTCACTAAACAACCACTTTGGTTAATAAGCGAGTATGACAAATACATGGTTATAATGCCGCTGAAATTCATGAATTAATGAAATACCTCAACAAGACAATATAACAAGGTTTTCCCACGACCGAGAAAACGTTCAGAAATGTTTGTTAGGAAAATACAATTTTCATAAAGACATTTTGAATGTTGAAAATATTTTGCAAGGCATTTTAACACTATTTTGGTAGCATAAGCAGATATTAATTTTGCCTAGAATATGTGAATAAAATAGAATATTAGTTAAAAACTTTAATTCTTACATTAATTACTCAAATATTTTCGCGTAATGCGTTGTATAAATGTACTTTGTGTATTTAACGTAAACTTCATTTACGTAATCACATTTTATATGCATTTATATCATAAATTACTCTTAGTTACAAAACTTTACAACATACTTATTCCATGTTTAATGCTTACCTAGTCTTCCGTTTACGTAGTATACTTCATTTTATAACTTTAAGAAATGTATTAATAAAAATAACGAGTGGCTCTTGGTTACAGCTGAACTTTTAATGAGTATGTTATTTAAAAAATTAAAATTATAATAAGTAAAGTTTTATTACAAAAAATCATTTTGCTAAGGTATTCTTTTTGTGCAAACATTCCAAAGTATTGAAAACAGAGATCTTTGTGCTAGATTTTAAAGGGACTCTGATATGTCTTCAGTATTGTTCACAACTGTCACCTTACCTGGTATTAAAATACGTTCTCAAATCTAATAAGAACTATTTTAACTCTCAAAGTGATTGCAATTTTACGTAAAAATGAAAAAAAAAAATGAAAAGGCCACATATTTCATTCCCTCCCCAAGAGGGAGGGCGGGCTGCTCGAGTTTTTCAAGCTCCTTCAGCCAGAATCATGAATTTTCAGGATACATACATACATTACGTATACAGGTATGGAAAAACATTATTGCTGGTATGACTTATAATAAGCTAGAAAGAAACCCAATAAGCATTATATGAGTGTGATAGAGACATAACTTTACCGACGTTGTCACTTGTACATACTTGCATGTAGGCACAAAATATGAACTACTTAAGTCTCCTTCAATCTAGCTTCAACATTTCTAACGAAACCAAAGCAATTAAGATGATATTGAAAACTCACGTGTTCTTTGAAACTATTAAGTAAGTACTTTACACTTAAACATGAAATGACCTCAAACATCGAAGTTTAATGTAATTGCGAATTTATGACATGGTTCGATTACTACTCGTAAGAAGAAACTTACGAGAGCTACAAACAAGAACATCAACATTTACATTGATAGTATAACTTAAGTTTAAGGTTTAACTGTAGCATCATAATTCTTATTGAAAAACCAACTATTTTTAAAAATGAACAGAATACACTTTTTTCAAAACTCTACTTTACAAGATTTTCTGATAAAATTCAGTTCGGGTGTTTTCTAACATTTCTTGGGTGATGGTATTTAAAGAGTCTATAATTTTGACACAAAGTTGTGAGCACGTTCATGCCTGTGCCCATAAAATTGCTGAGATAAGTATCCCCTAACAAAGAAGTCGTTCGGCGCGATATCAGGTGAGCGAGGAGGATATTTAATAGTACCTTTTCCATTAATAATATGGTTAGAGAACGTAGTTTCCAGAAACTGTTGAACTCTTATTGCAGTATGAGCAGGACAGCGATCTTCTTGATACCAAATGTCATCAAAATTTATATTGAGACGTTGAACAGCTGGAACTATCTGGTTTCTCAACAGTTCTAAATATTTGTCCGCATTCAAGTTTCCGTTGATAAAAAATGGACCATTTATGGAATTGCCTAAAATTCCAGCCCACACATTAACTTTTTGGGGGTGTTGTGTCCGGTAAGGAATACTAATGTGTTTGTTTTCCCGAGAGTAACCAACAGCGACAGACGGATTGTGATGGCCATGTAACACTCGTCGGTAAACAAAATATTTTCAATAAATCTTTCGTTTTCATTAGCCCGATTCATAACATCTTCAAAAAATCCCATACGCTTTCGATGATCTTCAAGATATTGCGGACTGTTCTTGGTTCAATATTCATTTCTTCAGCAATTTTTGTACTATTGCACGGAAAATTAGTTTCTGCTAAACTACACACTGGAATTTCTTGGAGTTCGCGCTCTTCGTTTGAGTTACGACCAGGATGCTCACCATCATTACCATCAATGCTACTGCATTTTCTACAGTTATTTAAACATCCAAATCTTTCAAATTTACAAACAGTACGCATAATCGTACTTTCTGATGGAATTGGCCTGTTTTCAAAGGAAAAATCAAACCTGCCCATTATTTCTTGTGCAGTGCTTCCTGCATCATACCACTTAATAATCTGTATTTTTTCTTCAGTGGAATACAGGAGTATTGTGTCGGACTTGCAAAACACTGATTTTCAATTCTCGTTGACAGTAGCAATTAAATGTGTCATTGATACTAGCCTACCCAAAAGACGCATGTATGGTATCAGCGCATTTAGTTTGCTGTGTATTCTATCTCACTTAGTACGTGAACTGATTGTACAGTCTTTGTTTTACTTATTATAAGTCAGACCCGCGATAATAATTTTCCATCCCTGTATATGCATGGTGGGATTAAGGATAGGTGTGGTCAGGATAGGGTCGGATGGAACGGAGTTGCGGTCCTGAGGGGGAAGATACTACCCCAGTATTCGCCTAAGTAGCTGCATATGGTGTGCATATACGCAGTGACCATGCCGCTGCATGTGTATGAGGAAAACCCCCTGAAAAAACCTCATACAAGGTAGACGGTAACGGGAATCGGGCCCATTACCTACCGAATGCTAAGCAGGTCGTGTCACGACTACGCTACTAGCTCGGTTCTACATAAATAAATTCGCTTCAAATATTACATAACGTTTGTTTTACTGTATTTCCAGACACTCTCAAAAACGTTATTCAATTACGAAATAAACATTACGTTATAATCTGAAATATACTATACTTTAATAGTATATTAAAGGATGGTAAGTAGCCTACTACACACAAGAGCATTATCCGAATTACCACACGACTTGTGTACAATGCTTTTTGTACTCCTATAGAGTATAATAGGAGTAATGTAGGAGTATCTACCAGTTATTAAGATTCTTATGATTATTGAACGTTTTATACACGTACCTAAGTAATATATTAAATGATCCTGCAAAAAAATAAATTACTGTATAATGTATCGCAATATTACTAGAGCCATCACTGATTTTGTTAGTTACCCTGAAATTAAACAAATTAACCCCGCGTTAATAATGGTATGAGACTTTATTTTATTAAAAGAAGTTATTGTTCTCAGGTAAAGTTAAATGTGATACGGGAAGCATATTGAATTGTGAAAATATCAATATATGATTTATCCTCTAATTAAAAATAAACTGCCACTCTTACCTGAAAGCATCACACTTCTGGTAGTATGCCGAGGTTATAAAAGTCAGGTACACCAGTGTTTGGGTAAAAGAAAATGAGATTAGTAACTACTGTCAATTTGAGAACATTGTAAATAATTGATAAATATTTTGAAGCTGAAAAGTAGTTTGTTCATTAAATTGAAAAAGATTTATGTGGTCCGCAACAACCAGTCTTCCAATGAGTTGTGTAATTTGAAGTATAGTAGGATTTTAATTTCCTAACACATTTTAGTTAATAGATACTTGCGTAAATATTAATTATAAAAATTTGTAATTAAAAGTTATGAATAGTATATAATAATAATAATAATAATAATAATAATAATAATAATAATAATAATAATCAAACCTAAATTACCAAATTTAAATTTTAGCAGATACTATAAAATAAAATTTATCTTCAATATTCTGAACAAAGTTATTGAAAATTTTTGAAGAATAATAAATTCATTGTATTATATACACTTATCAATTTATTGTGCAGCAACTATAATAATTGAAAGAAATAATCAAAATCTATCTGAATTTAAGTGCAATGGAAATAACACTGCTAATGAACCATTTTGGAAAATTCGTTTAAGAAGAAAAATTGATTGTTTAAGAAAAGATATAGGAATTTTGACAGCTTTTATACCAAATTTTAACAATGTGGCATATTTTAAGGTACGGCAAATTTTAAACAAATACAAAATTAGATATTTTGATGGAGAACGCTGTAATAATATTTTAATTAATCTTTTAGATAATTTAAAACAAAATTAAAAGTTACAGCTCCTCGTTTACGTAGATACAGTGTTTGTACTAATAGAAAACATCAAAATAATCTATTTTCATTAAATCCATCAAAATTTTTCACCAAGCTTAATAATTCAGTTTCAACTAATGATACTCCTAACAATGAAGATATATTACAATATTGGAGTAGTATTTGGTCTAACTCATCTAGTTATAACAAAAATTCTGTTTGGATTAATGATTTACTAAAAGATTCTGAAAATTTTGAGTGGAAAGAACAAAATTACATAACGTTAGAGGAATTTTTATTACAATTAAAAAATACCTCAAATTGGAGTTCTCCTGGATTAGATAATATTCAAAATTTTTGGTTGAAAAGGTTTAATCCTATTCATACACCTTTATTATTTTGGTTTAATGAAGCTTTGGATATCCCGGAACTTGTACCTAAATTTTGTGTACTGGTGTTACTTACATGATTTTTAAATCTGGAGATTCTAAGGAACCACAAAATTATAGACCCATAACGTGTTTACCGACAATCTATAAATTATTTACATCAATTCTGACCAGTAAAATTCAAAATCACTGTAAAATAAATAATATTATAAGTTTAGAACAAAAGGTTCTATAAAAGGAACAATGGGATGTCGTGAACAACTTGTTATTGATACAATTATAACCTCTTATGCAAAAGAAAAAAAGAAATTTACATTTATGTTATATTGATTATAAAAAGCATACGACTCTGTTCCTCACGATTGGTTATTAGAAATTCTTAAAATTTATAAAATTAATACAAAATTTATTAACCTTTTGAAATCATTCATGTATCATTGGAACACGACTATTATAAATGGATTGAACAATTTGATATCTCTTAAAATTAAACGTGGTATTTTTCAGGGTGACTCGTTAAGCCCCTTTGGTTTTGTTTAGCTTTAAATCCAATTTCTAAATTATTGAATAATTCTTTTGCAGGTTTTCTTTTAAACTTTAAACAAAATAATTACATAACTCATTTGTTATACATGGATGATCTAAAATTGTATTCAGATCTGAAATACAACTGAAAATCTTATCCAAACCACAAAATTATTTAGTGCGAAAATTAATATTATTAAAGGTAAACCAATCATAAATCCGACAATTGTAAATAAAATTCCTCAGTTATTACCTAATGAATTTTATAAATATTTAGGCATTAAACAAAATTTTGTTTTGGACAATACTTTTTAAAAATAAATTTAGACAAAATTATATCAATCGACTAAAAATTATTTTAAAATCAAAATTAAATTCTAGGAATATGACTAATGCAATGAACATTTGGGCGGTTCCTGTCTTATCATATTCTTTTGGAATTCTAAAATGGTCGGACACAGATTTAAATGCCATGGATACCTTAACAAGAAAAATGTTAATAAATACAGATATTTACATCAAAATTGATAGAAAATTATATATTAAAGAAAATTTTCACCATTAAATTTGTTTTAATTTAAATTAATTTATTGAAACTATTTTCATTCTTTAGATAATTTTTTGGAAAACTCTTATTACTTTAGATAAACATTTTTGGACTTAAACAAAAATTTAGACTGTAACAAAATTAAACTTTGAAATTAATTGGAAAATAAATATTACATCAAACATCCGACATTTTGGATTCAAATTGATAAAATCATAACTGTTAAAAATACATGTATTTTAAACAAATTCATTTATGTTTAAGATGTGTAATAAATAAAATAATTACAAAACACTTATGAACTTAATGTTTCAATTTTTAGAAAATAATTCTTTTAAAATGACAACTATAATAAGTTGATGGAAACACTATGCGATCGACGTCGTAAAAGATAAATATTACGACTAATTAGGTTAGTGATTTTGTCTGTATGCTCATTGAAAGTAAGTTTAGGATCTAAAAAATTTGAGTAACATGAGTTGTCGAAATTATGGTGCCATAATGCGATGAACATTTGTACAGTTTTATTCGAATTTAAATTCAAACTATTGGAATTGCACCAGTCCTCATCTAATAAATAGCAACGCTCTATTTGCCCATTCAATGACACTTTTGAAGTTGTGTCATCAATATAATGTAAACAACTAGCAGTATCTTTTAAATGATAAGAAAAATCATTAATATATATTAGAAATAATAATGGACCCAAAATAGATCCTTGCGGTACACCTCTATGTAGCGTCACAAATTCCGAAGTAACTCCATTTATTTTTGCAGCTTGCCTCCAATTCTCCAGCTAAGACTTAAGTAAAGATACGCTTGTTGCATTGAATTTATACAGGGTGGATACTCTAAGTGGAATAAATTCTGTGACTCAAAGAGGTGAAGTCCGGGAGTAAAATCATGATAGACATCCTTTATAATTGTTTCCAGCCTTCAATCTAGGGGTTGCAGTTTCTCTACATATCCCACCCCCGGGGGTGAAGCCACCCCTAACTTTTTTTTTTAATGTAAGAGTAGATCAAGTGATACACCGTGTGAAAGCTTGTATTAAGAGAAATACAACGCAGTATTTACTTTCTAGGGCATTTGAAGAATGAAGTGAAAAAACCTAAATGAACAACTTCTCTGGCTCAATGGTATTTAACTTCGAACATGATTGAAATGTCGGTAGGTAAAAATGTACCGTAGTGATCACATGCATTTATTATTGTAACAAGCCTGATCTTATCGTTGAAGGAAAAAATTTTTATCTTCTGTGTTTCTTATGTACACTCACTACATGCTTTTTAATTTCCACAATGCTTGAATGGTCAGTAGATAAAAATGTGCCGTATTAATAACGTGCATTTATTATCTCAGCAAGCCAGGTCTTATCGTTGATGAAAAACGCTCTTAATGTTCTGTGTTTAGTCTCGATTTTAGTTACCTGCTTGATTTGTTAGCATCCACATTAATAAATTAAAATATTTTCTGTTCCTTGTATTTTTCTTTGCTCGTTTATTTCAGTAAATAATTCCTCTAGTGTAGTTTTTACATATTCACATCGCAGTAAATTATTTAGCATGGCCTATTTAACGGAAGCCCTTCGCATTCAAGCTGAGGTAGCTGAATTATTTTAAGTAAATCGTCCCGATTTACCGCGGCTTTCTCAAGGCAAAATAGGAAGGCGCTATAGAGAATTGGGTATCACTTGACCTACCCTTACATTTGAAAAAAAAGTTAGGGGTAGATACACACCCGTGGGTGAATGTATGGAGAAACTGTAACCCCCAGATTGAGGCTGAAAACAATTATAAAGAATTAAAAATTATTATTAATTTTATTAAATACATAAATAAAAAGTTTACCTCGAGTAGGATTTGAACCTACGACCTGAACTTTGCTAGAGTACCGGGCTATCCAACTGCGCCATCAAGGTTCAAGCCTTTATGTATCTAGAACTGATGTAAATTTACATCAGTTCTACATATAGACAAAATTTACATCGATTGGGGCTTGAACCTTGATGGCGCAGTTGATAAGCGTACTCTAAAATACAGGTCGTAGGTTCAAATCTACTGATAAACTTTTATTTATGTATTTAATAAGATTAATATAATTTTAATTACATAATTACCTTTGAACTTATTCGTTCATAACAAAAACTTATAATAATAATAATTATAAAGAATGCCTATCATGATTTTTCACAGAATTTATTCCACCTAGAGTATCCAGTCTGTATATTTCCTTTAATCTTTAAACAGAACTTGATGCACAACACTATAAAAAGTACAAGTAAAATTAATGAAAACTGTCATGGAGTAATGACTGTTTTCAAAGAACTTCAATGAATGAATAACAAAACTGATAGCAACATCAGCGGTGTTCCTCTTTTTTCTAAAACCGAATTATCTTTCAAGAAAACTTTGTTTCTCTTCAAAATATTTAGAAATTTGTTCATACATTACCAACTCAAATACTTTCGCAAATGTTGGAAGTATGGAAATGGCACGATAGTTGAGATTATTGTAATCTCCTTTTTTATGTAATGGTACTATGGCAATTTTTAACATATGTGGAAATCTTGACATATTAACAAGTTTGGTTAAAGGCTTAACAGACAAACTAATATTTCTTTTCATAATTTTTGCACTGATTCCATACACATCTTTCGATTGATTATTTTTAAGCGATATAATTATTTCTCGGATTTGTGCCTTCGACACTAAAATTATCGTTGAGATCAAAAGATGTAGGGGAGGAGGGGGCACAGAGGACCACCGGGGTGACGGGGACCAGGCCATTTATTTACTTACGTCATGCGCCATTAACTCGCTACTGCATGTAGCCTATAGAATGCACGACCCCGACAGTCGCAAACATATGTTTGACACGCGTGGATGTGGTTTGAGTGCATGGTATAAAAAAATCGAATATCACGGTAAGTGATCTAAATATATTTAATTTTCTGAATGCACGTATGCTTGTTTAAATAATAGTTAATAATTTTTGAGTTCGTGAGGCAATAACTACATGGATTTGTAAAAATTTAGTAGTCTCGAATGAAACCTAACCTATAAGTAAAACGGCGGTAACAAATATTATTGCATTAACGGGCATTTGGGGCGAATAGGACCATATGAACGGGGGTGATAGGGACCGATCCTTGTCGCCCCCATCAAATTTGTTATATGAATTTATGTATGCACCAATAAAAAAATTATTGTTTATTTACAGATGGTTCGCACGTACAAAAAAAACGGAATGGGCCGGCGTGGACTTCACAAGATATGGAGGCAGCTATGCAAGCCATAAATACAAACTCTTTATCAATTAGAAAAGCAAGCCAACAATTTAATATCCCAAAAACTTGCTTGCTTCGTCGGATTCACAACGTTGTTACACACATGGGACCAAGAAATAATACTTACAAACAAGTTTTTACTGCCGAACAAGGAAAATAGTTGGTTGATCACATTCTCGACTTGGAATCCCGGTTTTATGGAATAACTACAATGGACTGCCGAAAATTAGCTTTTGATTTAACAGAAAATTAAAGTTAAAGCATACGTTTAACAAAGAAGCAAAACTAGCAGGTATCGACTGGTTAGCGGGCTTCAGGAAAAGAAATCAAATCTCCATTCGTGCTCCTGAGGCTACAAGTATGGCTAGCAGTAGGATTTAATAGGCCTCAAGTGGAAAGGTTCCATAATTTATTATAAACTTGTTTGAAAAAGTATGGATTTCAGGCTGACCAGATTTTTAATATCGATGAGTGTGGTGTTAATATTGTTCCTGTTCCAAGAAATATTTTAGCCAAGAAGGGAAAAAAACAGATTGGTCGTATTGCTAGTACAGAAAGAGGGTTCAACATTACCGCCGTATGTGGAATATCTGCTTCGGGATATTATTTACCCCCATTTTTCCTTTTTCCAAGGCAAAGAATGAATCCATTGTTGATGCGAGGTTGTCCTGCGGGGTCGGTTGGATATGCTAATACTTCAGAGTGGATGGATAGTGATCATTTCTTAAAGTTCCTTGATCACTTTATAGGTATCGTAAAACCAACAGCCGACCGAAAAATTCTTTTAGTGTTCGATAACCATACCAGCCATAGAAGACTTGAAGCTATTACTAAAGCCAAAGAAAATAACTTAGTCCTAATATCGCTTCCTCCACATACTAGTCATAGGTTGCAGCCCCTCGATTGTTGCGTGTTTGGACGCTTGAAGGCACAATATGCCAGAGAATGCGATGTCTGGCATACAAATCATCCTGGTCAACGAATCACAATTTATGAATCACAATTTATGACGTGGAAATATTTGCAAAAGCTTTTGCACATATTTCAAGTATGGGAAAAGCCATAAAGGGATTTGAGGTAGCTGGTATATGGTCATTTAACGCTGGTGTATTTAATGACCAAGACTTTCTTCCTTCTGAAGTTACTGATGTTTAACAGAACACGCAGTCTCGAAATGATAAAAGCAACATGATTGGAACAAGCAACCTCTTACAAAATGCAGCTAATGAACAACTTCCGGAAGAAACTCGGCTAACATCTAGTTGCTCTAAAGAACCTGAGCCAACAGAAAGTTCCTCTAAACGACCTGAGCCATCACCAAGTTGCTCTAAAGAGAATGTAACGTTTGCAGAGGCCATTAAATTAATATCTCCTAAACCCTCAACTTCAAAAGAAAGAGCCGATTTAAGCAAACATACCCATATACCAAGTGTTGCCGTTTTGAGATAATGTCACTTTTAATATTTCTTGATTTTACCGTGTTTTTCTGCAAATATCGAAGTGTACAAGAGTAACAAGCCGTCTTATCGCAAATTTATACTAAGTTTTTTGATTCCTTATGAAGTGATTGTTCATATTCTTTTATCAGAAAAGCCTAATATGTCTTTGGTTCTTGCCTAGAACTTCTTAAACATGAAAGCTTTAATTTGTAAAAAAGCAATCACTAAAATTCAAACGTGGATTTAGTCTAAAATCTTTCGTTAATTTTTTTTCTAATTTCAGTAAAACTTCCTTGGGCAATGGTCTTTAAGATAGCATGAATAGATTTACAAAAATTTTTACAAACTGGAAAAATTGAATTTAATTACCAAAGTACCCCTAGGCGCATTCGCCAAAACGTAAAATAGCCCTTCATTATTTAGTTTAAATAGTTTAAAAAAGCAGATTTTAAAAAATGTCCGATTTATTAAAACATTAATAGTATTATTATTGGTGTTCAAAATTAGTACTGCACGAGGCAATATTATATTGAGTATCAAGAACAGTAAGGGACGTTAACCGGTTGCCGGCCATGTTTGGAGGCTGAGTGATAGCGAATTTGGCCGGAGACCGGTACAACCCTTAATGTTCGTGATGCTCAAATTTTTGCACGATTGTATTAAATTTACCACAATTGAAATTATTTCCACTAAATAAACGAAAAGTCAAAAATGACGTTTTAAATAGCAATGTAGATTCACTTGAAAATAAACTCGATTTTGCTAAGAAAATTTTACATTCCAGTGTTAGTGAGGTGAAAGAAATCTTGAATTCAGAAACAGTTTCTGTAAACTCAAGTACTGGGTGGAGCGATAACCGCAAAACATTTTCTAAAAATCTGCTTTTTAAACTATTTAAACTAAATAATGAAGGGCTATTTTACGTTTTGGCGAATGCGCCTAGTATTTTGGTAATTAAATTCAATTTTTCCAATTTGAAAATTTTTTCTAAATCTATTCATGCTATCTTAAAGACCATTGCCCAAAGAAGTTTTACTGAAATTGGAAAAAAATAACGAAAGATTTTAGACTAAATCCACGTTTGAATTTTAGTGATTGCTTTTGCAAATTAAAACTTTCATGTTTAAGAAGTTCTAGGCAAGAACCAAAGACAGTTTACTTTTCTGATAAAATAATATGAACAATCACTTCATGAGGAATAAAAACTTAGTATAAGTTTGCGATAAGACGGCTTATTACGCTTGTACACTTCGATATTTGCAGAAAAGCACGGTAAAATCAAGAAATATTAAAAGTGATTATCTCAAAAACGGTAACACTTGGTATATAAGTATGTTTGCTTAAATCGACTCAAAATCACCTATTATATCACCCTTTAAATATTTGCATCGATAACATGTATATATATATATATATATATATATATATATATATATATATATATATATTTGTTAGTAGTTTATTAATAATATTATACACAATACTCTGTAAAATACAATGGTTGGATTTAATCCCCATTATATTCTAACACCACTGTATGTGTGATAACAATAAATAATAATATAAATAATAATAATAATAATAATAATAATTATAATTATTATAATAATAATAAAAATAAATACTTACAGAAGTAAAATCTACAGTACAAATTACTAACAGTTATCTCATAGTGAGAAGTGTTTTTTATTTTATTTTTAATACGTTGAGGGGCAGATTTTTATAGGTAATAAATTAAAAAGTTTAAAAAAATATTTACAAAACTTCTGTGTGTTTCGCCTAATCTATAATATATTAAATTTATATCATTGCATTTACGAGTTTTATAACTACACATCAGAACGTAACAGTATTCGCTAGTTTGACCCTTGGCATACAAATTACAGTGTAATATAAACATTGAAGGCAGAGTTAGGCAGTTTAAGTTGCGTAAATAAGGATCTACAACTGCAATCTAGCTCTATAGGTTAGATTTCCTATAACTCTGATGGCTCGAAGTTGAAGAGCAAACAATCGAGTCGAACTGGCACAATTACCCCATATTAATTACAATAATACAAATGAGGTTAAATTACTGATAAAAATGACAACTATAATAAGTTGATGGAAACACTATCCGATAGACGTCGTAAAAGATAAATATTACGACTAATTAGGTTAGTGATTTTGTCTGTATGCTCATTGAAAGTAAGTTTAGGATCTAAAAATTTAAGTAACATGATTTGTCGAAATTATGGTGCCATAATGCGATGAACAGTTTTATTCGAATTTAAATTCAAACTATTGGAATTGCACTAGTCCTCATCTAATGAATAGCAACGCTCTATTTGCCCATTCAATGACACTTTTGAAGTTGTGTCATCAATATAATGTAAACAACTAGCAGTATCTTTTACATGATAAGAAAAATCATTAATATATATTAGAAATAATAATGGACCCAAAATAGATTCTTGAGGCACACCTCTATGTAGCGTCACAAATTCGGAAGTAACTCCATTTATATTTGCAGCTTGCCTCCTATTCTCCAGATAAGACTTAAGTAAAGATACGCTTGTTGCATCGAATTTGTACAGGGTGGATAGTCTAAGTGGAATAAATTCTGTGACTCAAAGAGGTGAAGTTCGGGAGCAAAATCATGATAGGCATTCTTTATAATTGTTTCCAGCCTTCAATCTGGGGGTTGCAGTTTCTCTATATATCCACCCCCGGGGGTGAAACCACCCCTAACTTTTTGTTAATGTAAGGGTAGGTCAAGTGATACACCGTGTAAAAGCTTGTATTAAGAGGAATACACCGCAGTATTTACTTTCTAGGGCATTTGAAGAGTGAAGTGAAAAAACCTAAATGAACAACTTCTCTGGCTCAATGGTATTTAACTTCGAAAATGATTGAAAGGTCGGTAGGTAAAAATGTACCGTAGTGATCACATGCATTTATTATTGCAACAAGCCTGATCTTATCGTTGAAGGCAAAAATCTTTATCTTCTGTGTTTCTTATGTACACTCACTAAATGCTTTTTAATTTCGACAATGCTTGAATGGTCAGTAGATAAAAATGTGCCGTATTAATAATGTGCATTTATTATCTCAGCATCGTTGATGAAAAACGCTCTTAATGTTCTGTGTTTTAGTCTCGATTTTAGTTACCTGCTTGATTTGTTCGCGTCCACATTAATAAATTCCAATATTGTCTATTTTTCTTTGCTCGTTTATTTCAGTAAATAATTCCTCTAGTGTAGTTTTACATATTCACATCGCAGTAAATTATTTAGCATGGCCTATTTAACGAAGCCCTTCGCATTCAAGCTGAGGTAGCTGAATTATTTTAAGTAAATCGTCGATTTACGCTTTCTCAAGGCAAAATAGGAAGGCGCTATAGAGAATTTATCACTTGACCTACTTACATTTGAAAAAAAAGTTAGGGTAGATACACAGTGGGTGAATGTATGGAGAAACTGTAACAGATTGAGGCTGAAACAATTATAAGAATTAAAATTATTATTAATTTTATTAAATACATAAATAAAAGTTTACCTCAGTAGGATTTGAACCTACGACCTGAACTTTGCTAGAGTACCGGCTATCCAACTGCCATCAAGGTTCAAGTTTATGTATCTAGAACTGATGTAAATTTACATCAGTTCTACATATAGACAAAATTTACATCGATTGGGGCTTGAACCTTGATGGCGCAGTTGAATAAGTACTAACAATACACTAGGTTCAAATCTTGATAACTTTTATTTATGATTAATAAGATTAATAATAATTTTAATACTAATACCTTTGAACTTATTCGTTCATAACAAAACTTATTAATAATAATTTATAAAGAATGCCTATCATGATTTTTTAGAATTTATTCACTAGAGTATCCAGTCTGTATATTTCCTTTAATCTTTAAACAGAACTTGATGACAACACTATAAAAAGTACAGTAAAATTAATGAAAACTGTCATGGAGTAATGACTGTTTTAAAACTCAATGAATGAATAACAAAACTGATACAATCAGCGGTGTTCCTCTTTTTCTAAAACCGAATTATCTTTCAAGAAAACTTTGTTTCTCTTCAAAATATTTAGAAATTTGTTCATACATTACCAACTCAAATACTTTCGCAAATGTTGGAAGTATGAAATGGCACGATAGTTGAGATTATTGTAATCTCTTTTATGTAATGGTACTATGGCAATTTTTAACATGTGGAAATCTTGACATATTAACAAGTTTGGTTAAAGGCTTAACAGACAAACTAATATTTCTTTCATAATTTTTGCACTGATTCCATACACTGTTTCGATTGATTATTTTTAAGCGATATAATTATTTCCGGATTGTGCCTTCGACACTAAAATTATCGTTGAGATCAAAAGATGTAGAGAGCACAAGGACCACTGACGGGACCAGGCCATTTATTTACTTACGTCATGCGCATTAACTCGCTACTATGTAGCCTATAGAATCACGACGACAGTCGCAAACATATGTTTGACACGCGTGGATGTGTTTGAGTGCATGGTATAAAAATCGAATATCACGGTAAGTGATCTAAATATATTTAATTTTCTGAATGCACGTATGCTTGTTTAAATAATAGTTAATAATTTTTGAGTTCGTGAGGCAATTACATGGATTTGTAAAAATTTAGTAGTCTCGAATGAAACCTAACCTATAAGTAAAACGGCGGTAACAAATATTATTGCATTAACGGGCATTTGGGCGAATAGGACCATATGAACTGATAGACCGATCCTTGTCCATCAAATTTTATATGAATTTATGTATGCACCAATAAAAAAATTATTGTTTATTTACAGATGGTTCGACGTAAAAAAAAACGGAATGCGCGTGGACTTACAAGATATGGAGCAGCTATGCAAGCATAATACAAACTTTTATCAATTAGAAACAAGCAACATTTAATATCCCAAAACTTGCTTCGTCGGATTCACAACGTTGTTACACAATGGGACCAAGAATAATACTTACAAACAAGTTTACTGCCGAACAAGGAAAATAGTTGGTTGATCACATTCTCGACTTGGAATAGGTTTTATGGAATAACTACAATGGACTGCCGAAAATTAGCTTTTGATTTAACAGAAAATTAAAGTTAAACATACGTTTAACAAGAGCAAAACTAGCAGGTATCGACTGGTTAGCGGGCTTCAGAAAGATCCCCAAATCTCCATTCGTGCTCCTGAGGCTACAAGTATGGCTAGCAGTAGGATTTAATAGGCCTCAAGTGGAAAGGTTCCATAATTTATTATAAACTTGTTTGAAAAGTATGGATTTCAGGCTGACCAGATTTTTAATATCGATGAGTGTGGTGTTAATATTGTTCCTGTTCCAAGAAATATTTTAGCCAAGAAGGAAAAACAGATTGGTCATTGCTAGTTACAGAAAGAGGGTTCAACATTACCGCTTATGTGGAATATTGCTTCATATTATTATTATTTTCCTTTTCCAAGGCAAAGAATGAATCCATTGTTGATGCGAGGTTGTCCTGCGGGTCGGTTGGATATGCTAATACTTCAGAGTGGATGGATAGTGATCATTTCTTAAAGTTCCTTGATCACTTTATAGGTATCGTAAAACCAACAGCCGACCGAAAAATTCTTTTAGTGTTCGATAACCATACCAGCCATAGAAGACTTGAAGCTATTACTAAAGCCATTAAAATAACTTAGTCCTAATATCGCTTCTCCACATACTAGTCATAGGTTGCAGCTCGATTGTTGCGTGTTTGGACGCTTGAAGGCAATATGCCAGAGAATGCGATGTCTGGCATACAAATCATCCTGGTCAACGAATCACAATTTATGAATCACATTTATGACGTGGAAATATTTGCAAAAGCTTTTCACTTTTAAAGTATAAAAAGCCATAAAGGATTTGAGGTAGCTGGTATATGGTCATTTAACGCTGGTGTATTTAATGACCAAGACTTTCTTCCTTCTGAAGTTACTGATGTTTAACAGAACACGCAGTCTCGAAATGATGAAAAGCAACATGATTGCAACAAGCAACCTCTTACAAAATGCAGCTAATGATCAACTTCCGGAAGAAACTCGGCTAACATTTAGTTGCTCTAAAGAACCTGAGCCAACAGAAAGTTCTCTAAACGACCTGAGCCATCACCAAGTTGTCTAAAGAGAATGTAACGTTTGGAGGTTCCATTAAATTAATATCTCCTAAACCCTCAACTTCAAAAGAAAGAAACAGTAGAAAGGCTCAACGATGAGGAACTGACAAGCACTCCATTTAAAGAGGATTGAAGCTAGTTTAGCTAAAAGAAGCACAAAAGAAGAAAATTAAACTAAAAACCAACTAGTGGACAGCGTTTCGAATCAAAATAAGAAAAGAAACAGAAACAAGTAAAAATCCCAAGAAACATAGCGATTCATCAGAAAGTGAAGATGATAATCAAGGTAATCCGAATTGCATATATTGCCACAGTAAAGTTCTCGGAATCCAAATCTGGAAGGCTGGAGATAATGTGTGTATAATGATGAGCTCACGATGCATGTGCTAGTGTTAGAAGAGGAAAGGGTTTTCAATGTATTATTTCGACTAATACTCTTTCGTTAATAAATGCACACAAATATTATAAATAAATGTTTTGGAACTATGATCATTATTTGACATTAGGTTTGTTTAACTTAAGCCATTGTTTATTTGTAAGAAAATCGGACCAGTGGACCTTTTCACCCAAAATGATTTGAGGAACCGATGCCATGTTTAAATTCTCAATTTTCCTAAAATCTAAGTAAGAAATAAATTTAAATTGACTTCTAGATTATAAACAAACATGTCTTTATCACATAAACACAGATTAATTTGCTTTAAATTAAACTGCAAAATATCGGTCATAATATCTTAGGTGGTCCTCTGTATCCCCTCCTCCCCTATTAGCTTTACATAACTCAACAGCATCAACCGTAGTATCTGAAGAAAATTTTTGACAAAGTGAATGCTAAATTCATTTGCATCAAAGCTTGTGTTTGCCCTATTAGAATGTTTTTTAGGAAACGATTATCAGCCAAACTGTCTTACCTGGGTTATTACAATTTCTAATTAAGTTACGTAAGTTAAGGATTCAGCCATTTTAATAACATTTCTGTATTCACAACGAAGACGTGTTGTAGTAATAATCACCGTTGTCTACATGATAATATCATTGATAAAGACCAAAGTTTCTCGCATACGTTTCAAATTATTATCAAACCAAACAAATATTATTATCTCGAGTACGTACATGGAAAATTTTAACAGGAAATGCTATCAAAGAAGCAACAAAAATTTTTGAAAAAAATAAACATCACAACTTAATTTCTCCAAATCATGAAAGTCCCAACTAAATTGCTTAACAAAGTGAAGAGTCGTGATCCTTTGACTGTGATCGGTCTAAAATTTGTATTGACAATGTTACTGTTACTGTTAAATGATCTGAAAAACCAGTTTCTAGTATTCTAGCTTTAGTAAATTCAGCATCAAAATTAAACAAACATTGTCCAGGAAATCGACTCTAATAGCTGAAAATATTGTTTGCGAATATTTGTTCCCTAAATTAAATTTAACATTGAAGTCACCTGTTATTACAACGCGATTGAAATTTGAAATAGCATTTAAAACCAGTTTCATATTATGTATTTACAAATTTATCACAATTACATTAGGTGAACGATAAATACATAGTACAATGACATTTAAGGATGAAATTATCGCACAAGTTATTTCACAATGAGTTTGTATAGAAAGTTTATTAATATTATTAAATGGTTTACATGATATTTCGTTTCGCACTAAGATAAGCACACCCACGTGTATCGTAATAGATCGACAGATATAACACGCTAAAGCATAATTACACAGGTTACAACTAACCTACAATTCACTTAAGCTAAGCCAGTGTTCGCTAATAGATTGTTACGGTAAAAATTCTCACTAGGACAAGGTGACAGATAAACCTGGTTTTTGCACGGCTAGCTCGGCATGCGGGTGAGGGTCTGTCGGGAAAAGCAGTTTCTTCTCCGTAGGATACGCCATCTACCAAGGTCGAAATCGGGGAAATGTCGTAATAGGTTCCGGTAGGCGCCAGGATATTCCAAACGAACAAACCGGGGTGTTTTAAAACGCGAAATAAACGACGGTACGTAGTGGGCCGAATACCCAACTTACCCCACTTATCAAATCGTAACGCTAATAGATCCAGGTGTCCGCAATGCTGCTTCACCTGAAAGCCTTCAAAATCTGCACCTTAATCTGATAAACTTACCACCGTGCAGCAATATTCAAATTCAAAACTCAATACAAATCACTAAGGTTCCCACTACGTTAATTTACTAATCTTCCTTAAACAAATCAAAATAACACATACCAAACTGACTTCAATTCGGTTACGAAGCTTGTCTAAACTGGTAAGCTACGTTACGTTAACTTAATCTTTGTAACAAAACAAAAAAACAAAAAAAAAAACTCTAAACTTCTCTCACTAAAACTCGGCGACGCTTCCTATTTGAGCAATATATCATCACCCTTTGTCAAGGCTTAATATTAAAAGAATTACTCCAAACCAGTAACTAAGATAAATATCTATTAACTCAAAATAAAACAATTAAAATTTGAACAGCATGTCAATTTGGATAAAATGATAATCGTTTACTCTTAACCTTTTACCTCATTGAATTCTGGCCAGTAGCAAAACTATCTTAAGCTAAATAGTATCCTAAAAATTTCTATAGACCTGAATTACGTCCGTACGCAAATCTTACATAAAGAAATTAAGGTAAGATTTTATTTACCTCCATGCATAAAATATTAATAGTATCATAAACACCTTAAATAGCTTCTAAATAGACAAAGGAAACTGTCCGTGAACATTAACAAAATGACACAATAAATTCAACAATAATTACTTCCAACAGGTTCCTCCGTTAACACACATTACATAAAATATTCCACATAAAACACAACCAAATTTTATTCTCATAGGTCGCAAGACCAACAAACAGAATATAAATTGAATTACCTAGGTCACACAGGCAACTAGGAGATGATCCTTGCTCCACGAAAGCGTCGGGTAGGGCTCGAGCGGGCCCACGGTCTTCGGCGTTACTCTTTGATGACGGCAATACCGACTCGCAGTAGATCGCTACCGCGTATTCAACTTGATTTTAAATTAATTTATAAAATTCTCCAGAATTGACACCAATAATGTGCGTAACTTATTGAAGCAGTAGTAACTAGATTAGATCACTTTAATAATTTCTTTTAACTCAAAGATGTTAAGGTTCGACTAAGAAAACACTCAGGAAATTGTTTTACACAACTTAAATTAGTAAGTTTAATTACAAACAAAACAATCTTAATCAGTTGGTGTGGTTGGGTGTTCGTTCGCTACGTACACTTAACTTTTAGGAAAGGGGTTCTCTAATTATATCTCGTGAATCACGAAACTCAATAGTCCTCGGGTTCGCACTACAAAAAAAACACGAACCCAAATTTTTATCATAAATGCACTCGAAGATGGCGTTATTCTCCAATAAATTGAATTAATGAACGAGCCCGGTTGAAATGTTACTTCACAAAATATCCCAAACTTGGTTTTATTGGACTAATCTTGCAAGTCTTCAACACTACTTAAAGAAATTTCACTAGAAGCTCGCACAATTCTGAAACCCCAAATTCCGCTAGTTCGAACGACTTTCCACACAAAAGACTCCACGCGTCAAAAGCTTAGGGAAGAGTGGTTTTCGTTTCAAACTCACATTTTCGCCATATTAAAAAACATTCCCCTCCATACAAATTAAATTAAACAAACCAATCAACCATTTGAACTTTAAAATTTCCACCCCCCTAAATATACGATGGTAGCTCGACTGAAGGCAAAGGAACTGCTACCTCTGCATTTCCCTTCGACAAGACACAGATATGTTATTGCAAAAGTACAACCAATCGCCCACCCATAGTACTTATATGGATGAAAACCATCATTCCGACTCTCAAATTGGTCCTCTGCACGGATGCGGCAGTACGGCACCAACGCGATAACAACACTTCTTTGTAATGAAACTATGTAACAAAATCAAACGAATTCATCTTAATAAAATCCCAAATATGATTCGGGCATTAACCTGAAAATTGTATTCAAAATCCCAAAAACTACACTGATTTATTAATGAAATTACGTAACTACACCCAAAAAAAAAAAACGTAACTCCTATCTACAATAAGTAAAGATAATGCACAATTGCACATTCCTAAGATTCCTTTACATACAGCGCGACCTATTCAAGCAAAATATTTATTATCTACAGTAAGCTCTTAAACTAAAATTGAAAGAAAAGAAAGGATTCGGAATCTAACTAAATAGATAAAGACCTAACCAATACATATACAGGGTGTTCAAAATACCCAGACAAGATACCAAATCAAAATCGAAATTGTGTAGAATACCTTCCTGCTATGTATTTACCATTAGTTCAATTAGGTCAAAATGTAAAAAAACCGGTTGTCAACTATTCCGAAAGGCCACAGATTGGGATCTTTAGCGAGCCGCTGAAATTTTGAAGGATGAATATTCATCTGAGTACTTCGACATTAATTTTGTGCATTTAGCATTGTTTGTCTTATTCGATTTAAGATCAAGTCTAAAACCATCGCTTCGGTGCAGTTTGCTATAAAACTATGCACGTGTAAATGTGAATACGCGGCAATTTGCGGGTCATGACTGTTTTGTAAAAGGAAGTAAATGTGAATACCTCACTGCAGCTGTAATGTGTTATCACTACATGAACCTTGTATTCCGACGGGTTTTTTCTGTTCATTTTTTTTTATTGGTAACAGTTACCCATTCATTTTCCAGATCATTAATTTCAGAGTTAGGTCTGATGGTTTCACTTGCTTTAGGAAAGTTATCGGCACATACAATGATAGGATTGCTGGATCTAGTGCGCATCCATGAATCAGGTGGTAGGTCAGTAGACTGATTAGTAGAGCGCGGAAAATATGAAAAATGCATATTCTTTATTTATAGCATATCTGATTTTATATCTTCAAATTTTTAGTAAAAGTTGCATATCTTAGCACATGTATGCCTCATGTGATGTTTTGTATTGAAAAATCATATTCCTATAGCAAATTTATGCTATAAAATAGGGATTAAGATAACAACATTCCATAGGGATTAAAACCTTCCGATCATCAAGTTGTGGGAATTCCTTAATGGCTAACCTTCAGATTTGACAGACAGTAAGCCATATACAACAGCGTAACTATTCATTACTTCTTAGAACTGTGTCTTAGAAAGGGGTACTTACTGTTAATGGCTGGCTGTATAAGTACAATCTTTATATGTAGGGAGCATTACCTAGCTTTTTCTTTATTATTTTATTTGTTTGACTACCACAAGAACATAGTGCATACTTGTACAGTGTTAAAGTGCAACACGCCTGTTTAGTTTCAAATCGAAATAAAAAAAATGTCTAAAAATTAGAAATTGGATCAAACCCTACCCCGAATTGGTACTGGATAGAGATAAGGCGTTTTGCCGCGCGTGCAGTAAACCAGTAAGTAGACAATAATTATTATTCTGAAGTATACAATTTACATTTAATCGATATATTTTGAAATTGATTAAAAGGCGTTAAAGTGTTTCTATTTCGCAATCTACTTTTCTGTGCTAAACAACGAAAATCATTTTGGAGTTTCACATTTATCGTAACCTTAAATAACTAAAAACGTTACGTACTTGTACTTTCAAAATTATCATTAATATTTTTGAGCAGATATCTAGCACCAAGAAGTTTTTCATCGATCAACATGCTAAAACTCCAGAACACAGCTTCAAGTGGAAAAAACTAAAAAAAACTTCCACATCCCAGCAAACATTACGTCAATGTGTGACTACAGGTTGTAACAACCCATTTTGAGTTGTATTAAAATACACCGTAATTTATGTTCTTCGTTCATTCAGTTGTAAATATAAGAACAAATTTTTTAATTATTATTGAATTATAGGTATGTGGTAGGCAACTTAATTTGCATTTTGGTGTAACTTAAGTGCATATCTTCTTAAGAGTTTATACTCGCACTTTTTTAAATTATTTTTTTCTGCTCATATTTTCGCGCAACGCGTCATCATCCGACTTCCTAAGCATCCATTTTTTCATTTCTTGATGAATGTTGTGTTGTTTGGGAAGCCATTTTTGGGTTTCCACCTAAATTTTGTGAAAAGTGCCATTGAATTAATGGTAAGAAATATTTAACTCGTAATACAAAAATTTTAAACATTTGCTTTTTGCAGGCACTTTGATTTACACTTTCATTTTATTTTTTTGCACATTTAATTCCATTTTAATAACCTTTTAATTCTGCTTTTACGTACGCTTTCATTTTATGATTGCAATTTTGCATTCAATGCAGATCTAAATTTTGATCACAATTTTTTATTTGAACTTTCGAGAGAATGCAATAAACGTTGGATTGTGCAAATTTCTTGAAGAAAAATTTATAAGAAGTAAAATTCCATTTTGGTGGTTTACAACGTAAAGCAGTGTTATTTCGAGATATTGCGCAATATTGGTGCAAAGATGACATCACCTTGGTTTGTATTTCCGCATTTATTTTTATAATACCAGGGGTTCTCAAGAAGATGTATTATATTTAGTGACAGGTATTTATAAGTTTACTGATTTCTTAGTATAAGGCTATTTTTAAGATATATTTTATATAACCCTAAATTTAACTGTTAATAAACATAGTTTGTATATTTTTTATTTTTTACATTTTGGTAAAATTTTTATTGTAAACCTCGGTTTAGTTATTCCGAGCATAATTAAAAAATAACTTGGCGTCCGAGATCATTTTTATTAGTGTTACATTGCAGTTTTTTTCTATTGATGTTAAGTGGAAATACACAGCATAAATTGTGGTAATTAAGCAAAACAAAAGCATGAACCGGCCTATTTTAAACTACCGACTGGGACAAAGGCATTATTTTTGGTGAACGGGTTGTATCTCGAGTTAGTTTAACGATTTGTTTTGAGAACATTTAACACCCATTAATTTATTAAATTTTTAAACCTCTTCTACCACATCATTATAAGTGGCGATCTTCACAACACACATTATAAGGTTCCAGGAATATTGAACAAGAAACATTCAATGAAAATCTGTGTAAAACTTTAATAGCAAGTAATATTACAATTAAGTAATGAAAACTTTTTTACAAAAGTATCTCAAATACAACATACCTGATAAAAGCACCTTAAGAAAAAGTGTTTTTGAACGTGTTTATTCAAATACAATTACAGAAATTAGGCAAATAATTGGCAACAATTACATATATTGTCCACGGACAATTACGGTAGATATATTGTGCATTTGTTAAATGGCGCGCAAATCATTCCTAATAGCTTCCAAACAACTTCGCAAATAATTTATATATAACTAGATTTGTGAACGATGGATTATCCAATTCCTTTTTACCAGAATGTGTTCCTTCAGAAAAAATTTTTGCTAATGTTGTAAGATGCGCAGCATCCTATATGGTCAAGGCGGGTCAAAATTTGAAAATATTTTATAGGCATTTAATTCATGCGACTTGCTTAGCGCATGGAATTAATAATTATTTAATTAGTCAACTAATAGTAGATTATATTACAAGTGAGTGAAATAAGCCATTATAAGCAAATGAGATTTTTGACGCACGAGCGCTTGAATGGTCAGTGTTGGATTTTGTTTATGAAATTGTAGTTCAGTAGCGTATATAAGCGAATGCTATAGACATTCATAAATAAATAGTTTAATTGTGAGTTGAAGAAAAGAATAGCGATTTTCTTTAAGAAATTTAGAAAGTGCTAAAGCAGATTTAACAAGCAAATTATTCAGTTAAGTGTTCAGTAAGCGCGTGATCTAATAGTAAAAAGAAAGCCCGAAGAAACCCCTTAAGTAACCGAATTAAAATTTTGTAAATTTGGTGATCATTGAAATTTAATAAGTACATGTGTACCACTATTAGTAAAATAAAGTCGACTGCATAAAGGAAACTAATAATTTTAATATTTATGTGGAAACAGTTATTGTGTTAAATATTTACGTTGAAGGGCAAACCTTAACGTAAAGAGACCATGAGACCACGCGAGTGAAGAACAGACACTGCGCTCGCGAGTGTACAGCCTACATTAGCGGATATGGCTGTCTTCTGTGTTTTTTTTGGTGTCAAGTGTGTTTGCAAATTTAAAAGGATTACTGAAAGCAGATTGTGTGGACTTCACTATACCACGGATAAAGGATTAATTAACATGAATTGTAAGAACTAGCTTTAGGTTCATTTTTGCTTGTAGGGTTAACAATTTTTTATTAAAGAAAAAGGATAATCGAACTTTATGTATTTTGATGTGTTTAGTATGTAAGATTTTGGGGGATTTTTTTAATTAAAAATTAGTTTTTGTGATGCGTTGCGAAGCAGTGTTTGTACATATGTACAAATGCAAATTGGTCAATATATATATATATATATATATATATATATCCATTATTTACTATTGTTGTTTACTTGTGTCAGCTAAGATAAAATTTTAGCATTAACGTGTGTAAATTTACCTAATGGGTTACATCCATTGATAATTGAAATTAATCTTTGAATATTTTTGAGCTTAACGGTCGATTTGAATTTGTGTAATGAGCCAGATTGATTACAAAATTTTATTTTAACTACTTTGAATTATGTTACAGTCAATCAAATACAGAACATTACTATCACAGTATTTTTATGACGTATAAATTACAGATTTAAAGTATTAAAATTTAAACCTATTGATGAATGTCTAAATATGATTTTTAAAGTTAAAGTATTAATAAAATATAAAGATATTATTTATGATAAAAGCACTGATCGCTCTATTTTAAATTTTCCAGCTACAAACGAGTGTTTTGTTGAGATAAACACTATTAAATCCTTTATTTTATTTTGATACTTTTCTAAATTGGGTATTGTTCATTTAATATAAAGTTAGAAATACACATTTATAGGTATATGAGAGATACTTAAAAAGTATTCAAATTAACGTTTTATGACTTGTGTTTCAAAATTTTCTTAAGCTTTTGGATAAATTTCTTTTCAATTGTGAGTGAACTTGAGTAATGAATGGTTTTACTGAGTAGGCTGCAATTTTGTTTTCCTCAGTCACATAGGATTAATTTAACATCCCGCCTAAGACTATTTATTTTAGCAAAATTTAAGATTGTGGTGGCGCCTAGAGACATTTTTCCCGGACTGAGCTTTGTGAGTTGTAGATTTATGGTAAGTGTAAGGTGTTTGAAACTACCTTTCAATCATTTAACTCCTTATACCCACCCCGCCCATTCCCACTGTAACTGGCTTGACAACCTGCTTATTTCGGTAAGCCTGCACGACGCCTAGTGCGGTTTGGACGTGTAACAAATTTCATGATTTGCATTGTCAACTTGATTATTTAAAAAGGAATTATAGTTTTGTGCCCAAAACTATTTCAGATTTAGAGAAACTTTGCATGTCATTGACTGAATCTATGGAAATGATTGATAATTTTGAGTTAAGTTAAGGGAAAAGTTGGAAAAAAAGTTTACGAAAAATTAAGTTATGTACTTAAAAAGAATCTTAGATACACTATTTTAAATGATGTTGCAAAAGTTTTACGGGGAGAACTAGCAGAGTTAGACTCCAGATGTTATTTAAAAATTGAAAAATGTTTCAACTACTTCTGTCGATGTAGAAAGAAGTTTTTCTATATATAAATACATGTTTACTGATGGGAGGCAATCATTTTTATTGGAGAATTTTGAAAAACATTTGGTTGCCAATTGTTTTAGTAATATAACTTAATAATAAGCTAATTTTTGTAATTCGTAATTAATTATAATTAAGTTACCTAATAAAAACTAGTAATGTATTTTTTTATATTTCTTAAAAATCTTTGCATATTTTCGCTAGAAACAGTGCATATATATGCAAATATTTTTTAAATTTCTTTGCATATTTTCCGCGCTCTACTGATTAGGATTACCGTTGAAATCCCAAGTATTGTAAATCCTGCTGCTAGCTTGCGCAGCTGTGGCATTGTTTATAGCATAAGTAACGAGTGTAGAGGAGATAATCAGATTACCTTCCGGCTTGTTATTTCCGTTTGCTTTATTTACATTATTCGCAATTTTAGATAGTAAAACTTTAATATTACCTTTTAATTTCTGAAGTATAAATAGTATGAATTGATTTGAGCCAAACAGACCACGTATGTAATTAAAAATTCAATCATTAACCATCCCCAAAAGCTCAAAAAGCCGTGAAATGAAACCGTTAATATTAATTAAAAATCTAGTTTAGTTTGTGTAACGGTGAGAGTTAATTGTAGCCATTATATGCAATCGGCAAGTATTTCCCTTACAATCAATCTATCATTAACACTCTCTAGACCCACACTAACCATTCATCATCCGGATTTACTTAGTTTTGAACATTATTAATTACAATTCAAATGCCAAGAAACAGGTTACTTTCATTCGATTACAAGTGGAATAAATAAAAAGTGTAATTAAAATTAAATAGATACATATTATTTACGGTGAGAATCTTTGGTTCTTCTATTCACCTTAATGAAAAAAAAAATACACGATTCAAATCCGAAAAAGGTACTTTTAGCTAATATGCCGATTTCGTATTCGCTACATGGTCGAACTGGCCGAAAGATAAAATCTTTATACCGAAGATTATAATAAAAACCAAATTTAAAATACGTTTATTTCTTTCATTTGAACTACAAACTAGGATCCAGTAGATATGATACTCTGAGCCACAATACCACTTGGATCAAAATAAAAGTCAATATTTATATTCTGTAACACAAAACACTGAAAAGAGTTTGCTAGAGCGATTTAGCGAGAAATATCAATGAAAATTCTTCATACTAGAAAATTGGTTCTTTTTTAACATATCCAATTTCAGCGTAAAGCAAAAATACCTATGCAGAATTTTAAATTGAGCAAAGCATGCAGCGTTAGTGGAAAAATATCCAACTTGTCTTTATTTCATTTACATTTTATATATAATTATTATAAACATTGTTTTCTGTAATGGAATGTTGAATTAAGTTCGCTGAGATATATGCGACTGTGACAATTACTTTTTACATCAATATTTTAATTTAGATGATTACAAACAAAATGTGGAACATAAACAAGAGGAAAAGTGTATCATACAAAATGTAGGAGAAAGAAAATACAAACAAATAATGAACGTTTAATTTTGGTTTATTGTGATATAGTATCATATAATCACATAATCATGAAATTTCGGTAAGGAACTGAAATAACACCAAGAAGGAATGTAATGGTCGATCTTAACTCTAGAATACAAGGCAATAAAAGCAGCTTAAATACTTGGAGAAAAAGGATTAGAGCGTTTATTAGATAGGAAATGCACACTTTAATACAATTATTTGCATGAAACGTATAATTACAATTTTCGCGCGTGTCACAAGTGTAAAAGGATTTTAGCTTTAGTTCCAACTTTCCAACTATTCAGAGGAATAGTAGCCATATTATTCTCTTAATCGTTATTGTAGGATGGATGAGTAAATTAGAGACAAAACTAGCTTAACTGTAAATTTGCATTTATTCCTTTGTGTCAAATACCCAACTGTTAATCATTATGTTAACATTTGAAATTGTACACTTTCTTACATCACAATGATTGAGCCTTCAGTACATGTAATTTAAAATTTAATTAAAACGAGGCATGCTAGAGCTAGTTTTAATTATTTACGAGAACAATTCAAATTTGTCAATCTTGTCATATAAATGCAAACAATAAATCAATATTGTATTGTAGCGTCCCCAGGTACCCTATATTGAAAAGTGTAATTTGAACTTATTTGGAAGAATGCAAATTCAAGAACAAAACAATCGCTAAGTGATTTATCTTGACTTTACTCACAATAATGTTACTATTACTCAAATTAATTGCTTGTCTTACTTTGACTTTCCTGGCAATAATTACAACATTAGAATTTATTTACAAGTATGATATTTAATTACTCTCAAACCTCAAATCTGATCAAACGAAGTGGCCGCTGTGCTATTTGAATTAGATAGGTTGGATGGGGTAAATGTTGCATCATGTGGGCGGGTAAACAATGAAACTACTCAAATTAAAATTAATGAGCTTTGCGCAATGGAAAAAGGAAAAGGCAACGTATTTGATTCCTTCCCCAAGGGGGGAGGGGCTGCTCGAGCTTCCCGAGCTCCTTCAGCAAATCATGGATTCCCAGCATACATACATCATACGTATATATGCATGGTGGGATTAAGGATAGTGGTCAGGATAGGATCGGAAGGAACGGAGTTATTCTAGGTAAAGTACTGCAGTTCGCCTAAGTACATGTGTGCATATACGCAGTGACCATACCGCTAGATATGTAGGAAAAACTGAAAAACCTCATAAGGTAGACGGTAACGGAATGGAACCCATTACTTCCCGAATGATAAGCAGATCGTGTCACCACTACACTACCAGCTCGGTTTGCGCAATGGTGGTTCAGCCCGTTAATATACCATTGTTGGAATGAACCACCAATAAAACCCACTTTATTCAAAAATAAGTAATTGCACAAGTACATTAACAAAACAAATAGCACAAAAAAACAATGAAAGGGTTAAATACATAACAAAACACCATTAAATCAGGTTAAAGTGCGTACAAAATTATAACATTAAGAGAAAAATAAATAAAAAGCAGTTTAATTACACATAAACACAATAAAAAAGCCATGTAGTCACACCCACAATCGTGTTATAAATAATCAGAATAAAAATCGTAATACCAAACATGTGGCCCTTTAAAACCAATCAAATCACGCTACATATAAAATACAATAGTAAAATTGCACAGGTAAAGGCAAGGACAAAAGAAAATAAACAAGGAATTTACACATACACAATTGCTTAGTGACTACTGAAGCACAAAATACATACCAAAAATTACAATATCTTACACATAAAGAGAAATTATTTCTAGTGGAGGTCCGGGAGTAACGGTAGTTAAGAAAATTAAAAATGTCAGAGTCACTTTTTTTAAATTGCAACTGGGTTTTTTTATATTCTCATTCGATGCAGAATTTAATTACCTATCTGCTGATATATCATGTTCCTATACCTAAACTGAATGATTTTCGTGTTATCTGCTTTTTTTCTATTTTTCTTGGAGATGATGTACTAAATACACTGTAAATTAATGGTGTGCTTTGCAATCTGTTTTGCTGTCTGTCGTATGATACCTTCAATCAGTTGGCTATGCAGTTGAATTGTCAAATTTATAGTAAATGACAATTATTGAGATCAGTTCCAGTTTTACTAAATAATTTAAAATGCCACGATTGCCATTTAGTAACGAAGATTTTTTGAACTTGTTGCTGATACACGGCGAATGCGGAGGAATTATTGGAAGAACAATTAGAACCTTTATTCAGAGGTATCCACATCGAAATCGCCCTAATTTTCGAGCAATTACAACTTGGCTTGAAACTTGCAAAAAACGTGGGTCTTTTAGATATACGCCCCAGAAAAAGAAGCCAATGGTCGAAGACGATGATCTCAACATTACCGTTTTGGGATACTTTACTGCATATCCTAATGCTTCACTGAGAGAGACTGCTGTAAATTTAGGAGTATGTTTTAAAACAATACATCGTATCTTAGTAAGGCATAAATGGCACTCATTTTCATACAAGTTGGTGCAACATTTAGCAGCTGGGGATTCTGAACGACGCATTCAATTTTGTGAGTGGTTCATCTAATGTCACAGGAAAATGAAAATTTTGTAAAAAACATAATTTGGACGGACGAAGCGAAATTTTCAAAAAACGGAGTTTTTAACAGGCACAATTACGATTATTGGGCTGACGAAAATCCACATGTCATTGGGAAAGAAACTTTCAAGACTCTTGGAGTTTTCATGTCTTCTGTCTTCAGTTTTATGATAATAATTTAAATGGTGAGAGGTAATTCCCGCTACTGAAGAAATACCCTTGCGAGAAGCAATAAATGCATACTACCAGCAAGATGGTGCCCCACCACACAATTTTGGTGAAGTTGGAAGGTTATTGGAAGAGCAGTTCCATGGTAAATGGATTCCTAATAACGGTCGTTACCGCTGGCCCCCTCGATCTCCCGATCTAAGCCCCTTGACAACTACATTTTGGGAACTATTAAAAACATGGTTTACAGTGAGCCTTTAACGACAAGGGAAAATGTCGTAGCAAGAGTTCAAGTTGCGTTCGGTAGTTTGAACGCGGACGATATTAGAAAAGCCACTGGATCAAATACTTTACGTCGTCTTCACATGTGTTTAGACCAAAAGGGATCTTTCTTTGAACACTTATTATAAAAAAAGAATGAGTTGTTTATTGTAATTAAAATTGTTCTTCTCTTCTCGTTAGTTGTTGGTTGTTCTTACTAGTGTTTAGTTTTTTGTTGTGTTGTTATAAAAACGTGCCTTATTATCAGATGCACTCCTTTTCTGGGGAGTATGTCTAAAGGATTCATGTCTTTTCTTCTTTCGAGCAAAGATCTAACTGAGAATTAGGACTAGGCCGATGTAAATATGTCTGAATAAAGGTTCTAGTCGTTCTTGGAATAATTCTTTCATATTCGCGGTGTACCAACAAAAAATTCAAATAATCTTCGTTATTAAATCCTAAAAAAACTTAAATAAATGTCATTTACTATAAATTTGACAATTCAATTGCATAGCCAACCGATGGAAGGTATCATACAACAGGCAGCAAAACAGATTGCAAAGCACACTGTTAATTTACGGCGTATTTGCTACATCATCTTCAAGAAAAGTAGAAAAAAAGCAGATAACATGAAAACCATTCAGTTTAGGTATAGGAACATGATATATCAGCAGATAGGTAATTAAATTCTGCACCGAATGAGAATATAAAAAAACCCAGTTGCAATTTAAAAAAAATGACTGACATTATATTGGACGAGGAATGTATTATTATTCGTGTATATGCTTATCATGCAACGTTAATCACTAATCTCTTTGTATTACAATTTCAATTGTTTAAGTAGTATAAGGGTTGTGAGATTATTTTGATGAACAGGGTATATGCAGTCTTATGTTGTGCGCAGGATGTATGTTTTATAACAGGCGAGCGTGAGTTTGCCAAATAATTTTTTTTTGTGTGTATATGATGTAAGTTGGTGTAAATGCTATCCCACTGGAAATTTTAGTAAAAGGTCAACCTTTTACTAAAATTTGTGTTGTATAAAAGCATATTTTAATGTGCTATAAATACTTATGAGCTGAAAGTATTACATTTGAATGCGAAATAATATTTAGTAACACCCCTGTTGAGACGATAATAAATATTGCTGTATTTCGCTACTGTATTTTAAGGAATGCAGAGTTTAAAATTGCTGTAAATGTGTAGCGTGTGAATTGGTGATATGTTGATATTGCAATAAAGTATAGAGGAAGAATATAATTGTTTCTATAAATGACATAATATTGAACAATGGCAAATTTTATGCATGCTAAAGGACCAATGGTGTTGAAATTTACGGAATTTTCTGGAAGGAAAGTTCGCGAACATGCGGACTTTCATAAAAGGTTGAATCTAGATCTCTACGTTACGTGGAGTGAGTATGGATGCGAAATTTGGATGTTTCGAAGAATTATTAAGATTTTTGTAAAAATTTCACGATGGCTGATAGATTGGTTTAAATGCATTTTAAATTTTTAAGATATGAATTAATGTTTTTGTGGTTAAAAATTCATTAATATTTTTTCCAAATAGGGTGATATTTAATTTTTTTCTTTTGTAGAACTATCTATATCAGATTGTGATGGCGCCTAAAGACTATTTCTCCCGAATTGAATGTTGTTATTTGTTGCTTTATGGTAAGTGTAAGGTGTATGAACCTAAATTTCAACCATTTTACGTCTTATATCAAACCGGCCAATTCGCTTACCATGGTAACCCTTCACAACGTCTAGTGAGATTTGATCGTGTAACAGTGTGATTTGCGATTGACAATGTAACATTTGCAATGTAGATAGTTCCTAGGCCTTAGGAGGCGAGAGAGAGGAACAAGCTAGAGTCAATGTCTAATTTATAACACTGTAATGTGATTAATTAAATGTATTCAGTTCCATTGCATCTTTACTATTTATTCAGAGTTACTTATACGTCCTTACCCCTGATTTGGAACCTTTATTGCACTAACTACGGCCACGAATGTTTAATCTCTCAGCAATGTCATTTGCAGAAATTATCTTACTGGTAATAAGCTCGTTCACTTTTTGAATGTTCTACAGCAGATGCCGGAAGGAGCAGTACGTAGCTGATTGATACTTATTTACTTCCATCTGGACAGATCTGCATACAACTGTTCTGAGTGATAAATCATGTCTGCTTTTAGCCTAATTAATACCTGCTCAGAAGGTGTGACTGGTTATGACTATTTTGAATATAAAGCCTCTAGAACAACTTATGAAATTCGCTCAGAAAAATAAAAAGCAGGCCAAATTGCAAGTGCTCGCACCTAGGTAATGGAAGGAATGTTATGTAAAACAAATATCTGGTGTGGAACACCACACAACCTTCAAACTACAAAATGGAAATTAAAAGAAATGAAATAACTTTAATAACACTCATTTAGGATAATTATGCAACCTCTTTTATAAGAATTTCAGTACAAAAATAGACAACATTGAGGCATTCGCCTAAGTAGCCTCACATGGTGTGCGTATACGCAGTGACCATGCCGCTACAGGTGAATGAGGAAAGCCGAAATAAATTTCACCCGATCTTAGTCATAATGTGTATTACACAGGATTAGGCCCAATTACCGAACAGAAATATAATCAATTAATGGCATTTTTGTGTTAAGTGGAGAGATTAAAGTTGGAAAGTAATTATCAAAGCATTGTATTTCACATAATTAAGGGCACTTTAGAAAACATTAATACAATTACTCCCTATAATGAGATTTTTACATCAGGAAGTTATTAACAAATTTTAAATATTCCACAACTATAAGAAAATCTATAGCTTTGAATTTTACAGTTCGACGAATTTACTGTTCGATCAATTGAAGTTCGGTGAATTTTTCTATCGACATTTTGCTATTTCGATAAATTGTACTGCGACAAAAAGAATTCGGTCAACTTACCGTATAGGCAAATTGTGGTTAGTATTAAGTTGCATTTGTTGTAATTCAGACGCATCTGTATGTACCATGCATACATATGTAGATTTAACTGTGTGTTTACAGTTGGTAGAGTACACGTAAAAAATGTACTTTAATAGGAAAAATACTAATAAAACGCAAAGTAGCCACTAGTGCGACAATTATGTACCAAATAAAAACAGCTTCACCATCAAATTTAGATCTATTATAAAGACATTTTCGCGGCTTGTCGCATGTCCAGCGAATTGTTTGGATCGACCACCGAAGGCGAACAACTTCACGCCGACATCTCCCAGGTCCAGCGCAACGGGACCAGTAACTCCAGAGCTCCACCGTATATGAGTGAGTGTATGTAGGTACGTTATTTTTATTCGTTTGATCGATCGATAAAACAGTATTGCAACTAGATTAATGGATATTTCCTTTTTATTTACGCGATTTTAGGTATAAGCATTGTATAAATGTTTCATAGCAAAGTTGTAAACGAATTTTTAGTAGTTGAATTTCGTTTTAGAAAATAAAATAACGATTAGGTTCAAGTATTATTGTTTCATGTGTATATGTTAGATGAATCCATTTTAGTTTATACAATGAATTTTTGCATTATATTCATCCATCAAACCCTTACCAAAGGAGTTACATGCCGCGCAATGAATATCTGTAATAAAAATTGTAAGGTACCAAACAGGTTAATCGTGCATCATAAACAATGCGTTTGTACAACTAACAATACTATAGCAGTACATATGATGTAAACTAAAGGTACTAAAATAAAGAAAAAAAAATACATACTGTTCACCATATTGTGGTTGGATTATTTCTGGCAAACTTACCTAGAACAAAAAAATAGATATACTTCAGGGCAATATTTACTTCACGATCGTATTCTAAATAAATACCATATAATCTCAAGTGGTCATAATTAAAAACAGATGTAGACTTTATGATAATGCGCATTAAAGTTTTGTATTTTGTATTGGATAAATTATTTTCCAAATGACAACGTTAGTTCAAATAAGCTAAAAATTGATCATATTTTTTCCACATCCCGAATACGGCTCTTTAACCTCAAGTTGTGTCCATTTCGTATTTGAGGTTACAAATTTAAATAATTTTCATTTTTAACGCAATATTAAATTAATGATAAACGGAATCTTCATCGTTAAGTGCGAAGTGTTAATTTTTGATATTACTTTGCATTATGTTAATTTAATTATTTAATAGGGATGATTCACGTTTAATGTTGATATCTTCAGGAATCAATAGATAAAATGGCGTGCATGATAATGCAATTACGTCTTCAAATTATAAATGGAATACTTTCTTCCATCAGATTACATGGCTGTGACAATCTTGAATCTTCGTCTAATTCTTTCGTTGTCTGATTACATATCTCCTATGTATGTCGAGACAAATGAAATTACAGTTATCCATATATTGGCAGTGCACTTTCAGTTAAGGGCGACCATTATTTTGGCATTAATCGGTAATAAATACAAGTGTAGTGATATTCAGATTATTCTTTGGCGGTCGCACTTTACCAACCTCTCAATTTTGTTGTATCTTATTTATTACACCTGATTAAACTCGAGTGGCATCATAGACATGTTTAATGATTGCACCTATGGACATTTCGATCCTTCACAACCTGTTAAAGAGTTCTTATTCGATTTTGCACTTGTATTGTTGAGTTAACAAATACTTGTGCATTAATCGATCCATGTAATTCTTTTGTTATAATGTGATCGCACTTATCAATCTGTTCTTTGATGTTAGAATGGCCGATTTGAATTTCATCTAAACAGAAATGGATATAGGCGTTATTCTTCATTTGAATGACTGGCAAGCTACGCTAATAAACTCAAATTTAATCAGTGGCGTAACACAAAATCTATTCGAGATGGTATTAAAGAGTGCATCCAAAATTATTCACCTGTAGCCAATTCGACTGCGCAAATTATCATCTGCATTAAGTAATGGTCATTCCGTCTAACTGCGATACTCAATTTGGAAATCTAACTATTTCTTCGTATTAGAACATATTAAGACAAATATGTAAAATGATTCAAATTCATTATCGCATATCATTTCTTTGTTTAATTTCCGTCATAAGTTAAGATTACCAACAGTCTGAATCACCCTGTATTTTGATATACAGTTCCGTAATTGGTACATAACCTTCAATAAATGCTTAAACTCACCCTTTGATATGATTTATCATAAGATAATGACAAGGCTAATTGTTCTAGCATGAGTTATATTTATTCCATCAAAATGTCTATAGAACAATTATTCGAAAATATATTTATCAATTTTAATGGGTTCATGTTACTTAGATTTTTTTTTCAAGCATTCAATTATTGTATTCATTGGTATTTGCAATCCGCTACATATACGGTGATTCAGGTTTAATGTTGATATCTTCAGGAATCAATAGAACAGGTGAAAATAATGGGAATTTGTGCTCTTAAAACACTTTCTTACCAGAGATTAATGGCGTCAAAATTTGAATCTTTTTAATATTTTTTTCTTAATATCTCCTAATCGGAAATAAATACAGTTTCCATATTTGGCAGGTGCACCAGAAGGGCGACCATTATTTTGGCATTATCGGTATACCAGGTGATATTCAGATATTCTTTGGCGGGTCGCGCACCCTTCCACCCATCTAATTTTTGTTGTCTTAAGCCACTGATTAAACTCGATCTCATAGCGTGATTGCCCAGTTCGTTACCAGCAAATTTTTATTTCGATTTTTGCACTTGTTTTTGAGTTAACAAATACTTGTGCATTTTGATTTCTTCTGTTTGGAAAACGCACTCTTCAACTGCTGCGTTAGAATGGCCGTCCTTGAACCCATAAACAAAATGGATATAGGCGTATTCTTCATTTGAAGACTGGGCAAGCACGCTATAAGCTCAAATTTAATCAGTGGCGTAACACAAAAAATTCGAATGGGAAGAAGAGTGCGCATCCCCCAAAAAATATCACCCGGTAGATCGACTGCGCAAAATCACTGCAAAGTAATGGTCATCTCCCATCTACTGCGTCTGCCAAATTTGGAAATCCTAACTATTTCCGTTTAGAAGATATTAAGAACAAATATGTAAAAAATTCAAATTTTGGCACCATTTATCTTTGGTAAGAAAGCGATTAAGATTAAACCTGAATCACCCTGTATTTTGATATTGCTTAACACAATTGGTAAAGTTCATCTTAAACTCACCCTTTGATATGATTTTCTAAGATAAGACAAGGCAGATTTTCTCGCATGGTTATATTTATTCTCCTCCATAATACCTTCATTAAGTATTTTTAATTACTCGAAAATACTATCTAAGACCAGGGGGCCGCGTTTTCTGAGGTAACGTTGGAAATTTCCATCGATAGATAGACAGTTTGGACACCCTCTCCCTTAGTGTTCTGTCTATACGAGTGCGTTCTAAATTTTCCAAAACAATGGATTACTGAAGTACTGAGGACAAATTTTTTTCGGATAGTATCTATTCTGTTCGATTTGTCGAGTTGTCTACAACGAGTGGGCATAGGAAGGAGACGCTGTTACAGAGGAGAATGTGGAATATAGGAAGAGTAATATTTTTTGAATAAAGAATAGAATTAGTTTTTTTTTCTGTTATAACAGTCATCATTCCCTTCTATACGGCTCTCAACTTCTAAAACTCAACTCAGTGGTTCGCTCTTTGCTAAAACACTCAATGTCTACACTTCAAGGGTCAAAAAATCCACTATAATCAAAGATGGAAAACCTATACCATTGCCCTAGACGTGTAGCCACCTTTATTGTAACCACAGACTTACTTAACCTACAAACGCAATCACTCTTTCCCATATCCCATAAGTGCCGCAGCTACGGGACATCCAAATCCACTCCAACCGTTCAGACTCCGTGCACGGAGTATTCTTAGTATACAGCCATCGCACTACCTCTACTACATCATTAAAACTCAAAAACAGCAACATCATTTAACTATCACATAAACTAAGACATAGCTATACCACTTTGGTACCTTGACAGTAACCTTTAGCCAGTTATCTAAACTTCCACGTCTTTCGTCATTTGCAGGGTTGAACAAGGCATCACCCTTGAGGAAATAATCCAGGCCATCAATCTTGCTCGCACTTTCGAAATGCATAAACCACCCTACTCATTTGTCCGCATCATTATCAACACTCGGTCCACCTTGGTTTATTATATTTGCGATCCGCCCTACAACCGATGAACGGCTTCTTCTTTAAAGCGATATATCTTTCACACTCGTGAGTTTTCTCATAACAGTTTAAGCTGATTATAAACAAAGAATGACTTGGCTGTATGAGCCATATATGTGGAAGACATGTATACCCCATGCCGCTGGGTGCACTACCACTACCTTTACCATGGACTCCTTGATATTGGTGCTCCAATTTTCTGAGCTCGGTAAGGGCTGCCGGCAACTTTCTCCTTTATTCCTTATGTACTCGCCAACACGCACTTGCCAAGCGTGGCATTTTAACGGGTAAACACTTAAAAGGACGAGTTCTAAAACAGACGCTATACCCCAGGTGAGTAGGGCGAGCCGCTCACACTCTCACGTCGTTCCATCCCAAGGATTCTAGGGGGGGGGGGGACAAAATTCGTCAATGTCAAAATCAAGACTAAGAAGAGCAATATCTAACAGGAATAAAAGTCTGTCCCATTCGGATTCCCGAGAGGGCAGGACTCAAGCGTAATCGGTCATCGAAAGTACCAACATCCGGATTCATTACTGCAACATACGCGGTATCAGGTCGAATTTTAATGCTGTTCACCAACACCTTGAACAAGTACAATCGGACATTATGTTCCTATCAGAAACATAAGTCTCCCCTGAAGCACTGATTCGCCTGACCGCAATTTCCCTGATACAACCTCCACTCTAACTTTCGCCTTAAAGGCGGAATATGTGCGTATACCGAGGACAACGTAGGTTGTAAGATGATGTCCACTTTGGAAAACAACAAATTTGACGCGATTGAGTTCAAATATTCTGGGCCCCAATTTGTGAAATTCTACTGTTGTTTGTATAGGTCTCCCAATGATAACAACTTCCAAGATCTTTTTGATTTCCTTAGTCTGACAATACACTAGCTCTCATCACAGTTTCTATCTTGCGATATTTCAATTTTGGGAGATTTTAATGCTCACAATTCCAATTGGCTTTATTTTTCATCTACTACTAATCCCGTAGGTCATAGTGCAGAAGCATTTGCTGTATCCTGTGATTTCACACAAATCATTTCCGAACCAACCAGAATCCCTGACAACCCTAACCATACTCCATATCCTTACAACTAACCCACTTGTCTATAAAACAAGAGTCCTTTCCCCACCTGGTCAATCAGACCACTGCCTAATCGAAATAACTTCTATCGAAAATCACGCTATGTTGCCGTAATGACTAGTTGCAGAAGCATCATCACCAACGCCAAAAAGATGTTTGAAGAACGTAAATGCAAAGAATTAGTCTCATGTCCTTTAGGTGGTCGTAAATTTTGGTCATTAGCTAAATCCATCCGTAAAAACTTTAGTACATCTTCCTTTCCTCCCATGACGTCTCGCGACGGAGCTGTAGTAGCTGGTCCTGCTGAAAAAACTAACCTCTTTGTCGATTACTTTGCATCAAATTCATGTCTCAATGATTCTGGTAAAACTGTGCCGTCGCCCAAATCTACCCCATACGCTATTAAACCAATCCACTTTCGTTACAAGCTCCCGGAATCAATTATCAATAAACTTGAGTCAAATAGGGTTAAAAAATGCTACCCCGAGCTAGTACCTGTATTGTCCAAACTCTTTTCGATGTCCACAACATCTGGAGAGTTTCCCTCATCGTGGAAGTTGGCAAATGTCCAGCCTATTCCTAAAAACGGCGACAAAACCGATCCCTCAAACTATGGACCAATAGCTATCACTTCCATTCTGTCGAAAATCATGGAGAAAGCCATCAACCACCAACTACTTTCGTTCCTCGAGTCCAATAAACTCTTAAACGACCACCAGTACGGGTTCAGACAGCCTTTCAACAGGTGATCTTCTTTCATATGTCACCCAACTTTGGAATAACACACTAGAGAAGTGCGGTGAAACAGTCGTAGTAGCTTTAGATAATGAAAAAGCTTTTGACCAGGTTTGGCACAAGTGCCTACTTGCCAAGCTTACTTTTCGGCTTATCCGATACGCTCATCAATTTGATATCCAGCGTTCTTGACAAAAGACGTATACGCGTTGTCGTCGATGGCTTCTTTTCGAAAGAAACTACTATTAACGCGGGAGTGCCCCAAGGATCAGTGATAGCTTCCACACTTTATCTGCTGTACATAAATGACCTCATTTTCTCAACAACTAACCCGATCCATTGATTTGCAGACGACAGCACTCTACATTGTAGCTCTTCTCTGTTTTCCCACAACAATAAGTCTAGACAGGAGGTTAAGGTGAAATGGCAGCCTCAATCAACAGTGACTTAGAACGTGTCCTTGAATGGGGAAGGAATAATCTACTCATTTCCTGCTGTATATACGAATGGCTTAGAACTCAAGTTTTCGAACTCTACTTCTATGTTAAGGATGTCCGTATCATCGAACTTTTTTGGGTTGACCACCAGCCAGCAAAACAGCTGCCCGTAAACTGGGCTTTCTATACAGATCTAAACAGTACTTTCCACCTCTGGGTCAGTGCTCCTCAATACGCCCTTGATATGCTAAACCGCATCCAAAAAAGTGCTATAAAACTTATAACTTCTAACTACGGTCTCTTGAGTATAAAAGAATAGTTTCGGTTCCTTCCTTGCTCTATCGCTATTACAATGGCAAATTTGTCTCCGAAATACACTCCTTAATACCTTCGCAGGCTATCTTCGCTACGAACACTGCCCATTCACACCATAATTACGAACTCAAAATTCCATCTTGTTACACTAAACGGGAGCAATCTACATTTTTCCACACGGTCACCAAATTGTGGAATGAACTTCCCAGTTCCTGTTTTACTCCAAACTTTGATTTAAGCAAATTTAAGGTAGCTGTTCATAAACATTTCTCGGCAGCCTAACAATATGGCTAACCCCTCCCAGTGTTCTTGAGTGCTTTAGCAAGTTACGCAAATCTTAGGCTGTTCACGAATACTATTAGTAAAAAAAAATTTTCCCAGTTAACACAGAACCGGAAGAAAATAAATACATATCAATTTTATATTTTGGAAAGATATCAGAAAAGTAGTTCACATGTCAAAAAAGAACAAGTACAAAGCAGCTTTCAAAAATAATACCAACGTTCTTGAATGTTTATTTAATGCGACAGATTCAATTAGCGACATTTTGAAGTCGGGTATTTATAAAATGAACTGTATATTCTATAATTTTGTTTATATTGGACAAACACTTAGGAACTTTGATATTAGATATAGCGAACACATTACATGTTACAACAAACAAAACGTTTAATAGTAAATAATCATGTTTTGGAAGCATTCGAAATTTATAAACATGGACAGAAAGTACCTTCAATGAATGAACAGGTTGACCTTACCTTTAATATATATTTAAATATAGAATTATAATTTACATCAAGTTTGCTGTTTTATCTTAATGATTTATTACCATAACTACTTGTTTGTTATTTTACTTATATATTTTCCCTTGATAATGATACATATTGTATTGAAACGCGTAGAAAAATGAATAATTATATAAAATAAATTGTGGAATTATATTGAATTTCAAACAGTAGTGCTATTAAACAAAATGTATTTCGTTAGACAATTTGCAAAGATGTCTAAGAATATATTTTTTTAAATAATTGTGGTCCTGAACAGGCTAAGTTTGGCTTACAGTGCTAAAACACTCCGGAACACTTAAGAGGAAGGATAGAGGGATGCTGAGTTGCCAAGAGATGCCTATGAACGGCTACCTTACATTTTTGGTATCATAAGTCAGATGAAAACAGAAAATAGACATCATCCCAGAGTTTAGATGCCGTGTAGAGGAATGTGGATTGCGCCCGTTTGGTACGACAAGTTGAGATTTGTAATGCATCCCTATTGATGATGTGGATTAGCGAATTGAGTGTTCCCAGTAAAGGTGGCCTGAAATGATATCAAAAAATGTAATTCAGCAGCGTAATAGCCATTGTAATACCGATAATACAAAGAAAGAACTGAAACAATTCTTCTATGCTGTATGACTGTATGTCAGAGGTTAAGGACGGGCCATGAGCCTAATCGTTTCTTTTTGAATGCCAATAACGATATAGAGAGCGTATTGGGGAGCACCAACCCAGAGGTGAGAATTACATTCTAGATAAGGTCGAATTTGGGTCTTATACAGTAGAAAGAGTTGTCGGGAGGTAAAGTACTGTTTAGAACTGTACAAAAAGCCAATTTTACGAGCAATTGCTTTAGTAGCTCACCGAAGATGGTCAACTCATGATAGATTTGAAGATACAGTCATTCCGAGCATAATAATAGAGTCTAAAAATTCTGAGTCATTCATGCTTATAACAGAAAATGATCGATCTTTTTTGTTGGAGACAAGACAACACTGAGTTTTATTAGCATTAAACTTAGCTAGATTATAACTTCCTCATTCGAGCATACGTTGAATGTCTTTGTTGATTGAAATTGCCATTTCAGCTTTACGGCCTTGATTTGAAATAGAAGGTGGATTACCATTATGAGTAGACTGAGATGAACTACAATGAAGACTGCTGTTGTCGGCAAATCAATGGACCGGGTTAGTCGTTGAATAAATAAGATCATTTATGTATAGCAGAAAAAGTGTGGGCGCTATAACTGATCCCTGTGGCACGTCCGCGTTAATGCAAACTTGTTTTGAAAAGAAGTCATCAACTACGATAAGTATTCGTCTTTTGTCAAGGAAACTTGAAACCCCATTGACGAGTGTATCATTTAATCCAAACGAGGTGAGTCTGGTAAGTAAACACTTATGCCAAACTTCGTCCAATGCTTTTGAGCGATTACAACTCTTTCACCGGATTGTTCTAATGTATTGTTGTTGGGTCACATATGAAAGAAAATCACCTCTTGAACGATTCTGGCTAAAACCATATTGAAGTTAGTTTCAAGGAAAGAGAGCAGTTGTTAAATGAAAACAAATAAAGCTTATGTTTTATTATTCAAAACTTTCTAAAAAAAGAAATGAAAAGATTGATAATGGTTATATCTCCGAATAAGCAAACTTAATTTAATACAACTGTTCGTCACATTATGCATATTTAGAGCTTACATTAATTTGAAAATTTTAAATCCAATTGCGACAAATGAATTGTACATGTATGTACAAGCTTAATACAGAATAAAATAAAAATTATGTTACATTTTTTTAAATAGCTCCAGAATACTATTAAATAACTTTTAAATCTTGTTATTAAATGGCACACATTTCGAAGTATCACAATCACATCCAATTCGATTGCTAAATTTTTCCTAATCCCTTGTTGATTCCTTCGTATAAAATAAAAGTACAGTAGTAGAAACTTTTATGGCTGGATATATTTTGTTCGTAACACGATTACAAGAGCATAAGCACATATTTCTAATTTTTCATTGACAAAAATTGAATCTGTATGAAACATTTTTATTTCATTAATTTTCTAATCATTTATAATTCATTCATGCCTAAATGTTTTTAACGCATGTATGCTCATAATAAAATGAACAAAAACAGAGTAAATACGAGAATTTAATGGTACGTATGTTAAGCTCCGAGTTTAATTAGATAATACATAGTTAACATGCATAATATTGCGTACACAGAGCTGGTTACTTCCTCTTTGATTACCATTATCATGAGAAAGGCATACTATTTTATACGCAATGTGGGTCATAATTATGCACAAACAGTATTAATACGAGGGCAGTTTGATAAGACAGTGAATAAATTAAAAGATATTTTTTTCGGCAAATAAGCATTTTATTTCTCAACATAGGATAAATGTGCTAGTAGTCAGCCAATGCCCTATGGGCGCCAAATTTGCCTTAAATTTCAAATTATTGCATAAATATCCGTTTAACACTAAAAAACTTCACATTCCCAGTGGCCGGCCACCTTCCCGCGTAAATCATACAACTAACGGCATCTACCCGTTACTCTACGAATTAATACTGTATAGAAAGAAACATAATAATTAATGTGTTAGTAGCATGAAGAACGAAGTTTGATTTGTTAACAATAGCAACGCTCTTTACCATCGGTAAGTATTCTTCTATTATAAAAGCTACAGTATTAGACAGATTGGTACCTGATAGAGAATTGATCAAAGTTTCCATTTCTCTATTTACATTTTGGATGCCATTTCAACCAAAATATTAAGTGGTCGGACACGAGTATTTCTGGTGGGAAAGAGTGTAGTAGTCGGCCATAGTGGCCGACTACTGGACCCGAACCAATAAAATTATTTTGTCCTTTTCTACTTCGTAGGAAATGTTACTGAGTATTATTTTTTTTCAGAGCACCATTATCGCAAAGAGGTTTCAGTCATGCCCTAAAACAGGTAGGGTTTTGGGACCAAGTAATAATAAAAATGGTTGGAGGAACAAAACATAAAGAAACCGATTCTGTTTTTTGTCGCCGTGCACATATCACATATGTCATTTCAATTAAGCGAATTTTGTGATTCACATGATATAATTCAAGCCATTAAAAGATTATTGGAGGCAGGCAGTCAGACAATGGTAGAACTATCCTGAAAACAGCAATCGTGTATTAACGAAAGTTGACTTTTGCGCAATATTTGAACAGGCTTTCAATAACCCTAAAATGCGTGAAAACTGTAGAAAGGGCTTTGACAAATGCGAGTTATACCCTTTCAATCCTAATCAAGTGGATTATACCAAATGTATACAGAACAAACTGGAGACAGCAAAAGAAACACCCAGTTCCCAAAGAAGGGCTCATTACGATAAAAAGGAAGAGAAACGGCAGAGTAAAGAAAATATGAAAAAGACGAGGCAGTTGTCGCGAGAAAAGAAGCGTGAAGGTTTAGGTATATGATACCTTAGTACTTTTTGGAAGATCATTGAATTGGTCACATGACAGATCTAAAATATACAGGGTATTCCATTTGAGATAAGGAAGATGTTATAGTTTGAATGTATTAATAATACACCCGAAAAATCTGAACCTCCAGTATAGTATTTTTCGCAATTCAATTGCCAAATAAATCAACGGAAGTCTATTTTTGAGATCCTGAAGCATTTTTGACAAAATCAGTTTCGTTTGGTAACAATTAATTTTTTTAAGAAAAATCAAAATAAATCAAAACGCTCTGTATTTAGGTATAGGGAACCCTAACAAAAGTCTATCTTATTTTTCATAATTAATTCAAAACTGTGATAAAATTTAGGGCACTCCATTGAAAAAACATAACCATGATATGCCACTCTTTTTGAAGCACCCTGTATATTTGAAATTATTTTAAAAATGTAGCCTTAATGAACCTACACAATGTCCCTGCAACAAAAATAAAGAAATATATCTTTTCTCATAAAACTCCGTCGCGTCCGTCATGACTCACCCTGTATATACGGGGTGTCCCAACGATTTGGGGGGTGGAAGATTAAGCCTATACTGTTGATTTAATAAAAAAATTAGTCAATTAAGTAGGCCCCTGTTTCACCATCTTGAAAGATATCGAAGTCAAATTTTGGGATTTGTTTCTCCAATCTGTCTAGTTTTAACTTTAGAGGTAAAGTTGAAAATTGTAAACATTTTTTATTTTTGTTGAATTTGTTACAATATAAAATAAATAAAGACAATATCATATTCAAAGAAAAACAAAAATGAAACAGTGCTAATTGTTATAAAACCGTGAAGCTATAGGTTTCCACACAGAGAAGCTCAAAGGACTTCAACTTGATAATGAACGGAAAAGATTACAAATAGAATTACTAAAAAAAAAATTAGCACAGTAAATATTTTTATTTGTATTATATTTCAACTTATATTAGAAAAATATGTAATAAATTCTTGGCGATAATCTATTATGTCTTGCTGATTAAAATAATTATCCTCAATTTCAACTGGTAATGGTATATCATCCTCATCGTCTGCTGGTTGTTCTTTTTAGCAATTGCTAGATTATGTAACACAGCACAAGCCACTACAACTGCTTGAGCTGTGCCTACCGACAAACGTATGCCCAATGATAATATTAGAAAACGGTGTTTCCATACTCCAAACAATCTTTCAATTGGGTTGCGAGTTCGTATTTGTGATTCATTAAAAAGATGTTCACCTCTCGTAGCGGGATACAACAATGGGGTTATTAAATATTTTGTGAGTGCATAACCTGAGTCTCCCAACAAAATATTATTAAATTAATTTCTTTCAAAACGATCTTTAATTCTCGAGTTATTAAAAATCGTTTGATCGTGTGTTGCACCGGGCCACCGTGCAACAACATCTCTAATTCGTAAATTAGAGTCTCCAACCACTTGTACATTTAACGAAAAATACCCTTTCCGATTTCAGAAATATTCTGCATTAATGCCTCCTACAAAAAATTTTATTTATAAAAGTACTGCTACTCTACTATTATATAAACCTGGTGATTGTAACTTGATACGAGTACAGTCAATTTCTCCGACAACTCTTGGAAATCTAGAAATGTTATAAAAGTCCAATGTGGTACTTGTCATTTCATCATCATTTTGTGGCATATAAATATAATTCGGTGCTAGCAATGTAATTGCATTTGTCACTCTCTTTACAATCCTGCTAGCAGTAAATGTAAGTAGTAAATATAAACAAAGGCATTCATTAACCTGTTTGTCTCCGGTATCAACAGTTCTTCAATTTGCTGTAGTAGAAATACGACACTATCTTTTGTTAGACGAAATCTAACAAAAAACTCTTCTTCTGACCAATTAGCAAAGTGATCAGGCCGTGGACGGAACACACGCTCATTTCGTGCATGGCGTTGCAATTGCAACAAAACTTCTTCCTCTGACTCTGAAGATGAACTACTACGATGCAATAAACACTGACTGTCAGGATTAGAACTATCTTCGCTAGAAGGTGAAGATAAGGAACTTGAATTTTCCATTTAAATTATAAAAAAATTAAAGTAATTCAGTTTTAAAAAAAAGTTACTTAACCTTACCTGGTTGCTGTTGACGGCAGGATTGATTAAAGAAATACTAATATTTAAAGACTAACAATAATTAACGAATAGGTAATTAATAAAAAAAACACAACCAACTTAACGAAGATAACAAATAAACGATAACAACAGGTTTTATTTATTTTTGACAACAACAAAGGAAGAAAACAGACTGCTTTAACCTCAAATAACAATTTCAACCGTAGCTTCAAATCAATCAAACTCAAGTTTTCTTGCGGTTCTGTCAACCGCGGATTGAATCTCAGGTTTAGTACCAACCGACGATTATACAACTAAAATTTCGAATCAACCGCTGGTTGTGTTGTAACCGACAGTCAACCCGACTTTATACAACCGGCCCTTAGTGTGCGATGAATTTTTCAAAAGAAAAGCTGATTAATATGATCTATGTTTTGGGATAAGCTAAAAGAAAGCTTCACGGTTTTATAGCAGTTAGCATTGCTTCATTTTTGTTTTTCTTGGAATTATGATATGGTCTTTATTTATCTTATATTGCGACAAATTCAACAAATATAAAAAATGTTTACAATTTTCAACTTTATCACTAAATAATTCAAAAACACTTAGGAATAGGTAGTAAAAAGTGGGTGTCTATTGAAAGCCCGTAAAAAATGCTATTCAACTCTATAATATAATACAGGGTGTGCCATTTAAAAAATAACATTGAGTAAAATGGACCAACCTGTATATGCAAAGAAAAGAGCATGCAATCTGAATATAGAAGTTAAAACTAGACATATTGGAAAAACAAATCCCAAAATTTCACTCCGATATCTTTCAAGATGGCGGAACAGGAGCCTACTTAATTGACTAATTTTTTTACATAGAAATGTCAATAACTTGGGAACCGTTAGTCGTAGACACATAGTACCTTATATCACTTTGCGCAGTATTTAACAGAGAATTCAAATATATAAAAATATATAGGATGTTCCATAAAAAAACAAGTATAGTGTAGTACTCGATAATGGGACACCCTGTATATATATATATATATATATATATATATATATATATATATATATATATATATATATATAAAGTACCGCATAAATTCAATTAAAGATTAGGTATTTGTTTTTTGGAAAAACGCTCGGACACGTCGATTTTTTTGATGCTAAGTTCATGTATACAGGGTGGCCCAAAAACAATTAATGACTACCAACTTCATTTTTTCAAATGGAAACACCTATTTTTTATTTCATTTTTGGATTCTGCTTTAAATTTTAAGTAAGTTTTATGTAACATTTTTATCCATTTTTTGACGTAACACACATGAATACAGGCTGACCTATGTAGAAGATAAAAGGACCAGGAAGCGAAGCCGGCTTATGGAAAAATGGATTCCTGTTAATTTGCCTTAATTTTTGGGATGTTGAATATATCGATTTCATGAACAATAGTGTCCATGGGCACAACTCAATCCTATGGCCAGTTTTCAATTTACAGGGTGATGAAGTTGAAAAATAGCCATTTTTTAAAACGTATTAAAATGTAATTTTCTTAATGTATTAAGGATTTTTTGCTGTAGTAGTATTCTAATAACATCAAATAATATTACTTTGTGTAGAAAAAGTATTATTTGATACAGGGTGATTCAAAAATTACCTGTGTATTCTACTTTACAGTAGGAATATGAAAATATTAATATTTGGTCTGAATTTACTTTAGTTGGATATTATAACAAGATATAAAAACTTTTTATACAGGGTGAGTCAAAAAGTTGATCGACTCTGCAGGTTATTTTTACTACAATTTTATATATTTTGTAATACAAGTCAGTAGTCGACATTGAACCATTTTCAAAAATATATAATTTATAAATTAAATACAGGGTGATTCACAAGATATTTAAGGTAGAAAATTACGAAAATTGATTTTTTTTGCGAATCACCCTGTAATTTAATATTTCCTCCGTTAATTTCTCTACTTTTTTCTTATTGCCTGTAATTTGAGTTTGTTAGTCCCCATTAGAAGTTTTGCGAAGTTACTATGATCAGTTTTTTTATATCGACTTTGTGATGACAAGCCTGTCACAATGTATACGCTTATACCTGAGCTCATAAATGTTTTTATTTTATTTAATCATTCATGATTTATGTCATTCTAACGTTATTTGTTTAAGGAAACAAATAATATGTAACATATAATATCAACAAATAATGTATTAATAGTGAGCCAAACCTCCGAAGACGCAAATATTATTAGAGAGCCAAATATCCGAAGACGCAAATATTATTATGTTATTTATGTTATTTATCTTGAAAATGGTTCAATGTCGACTACTGACTTGTATTACAAAATATATAAAACTGTAGTAAAAATAACCTGCAGAGTCGATCAACTTTTTGACTCACCCTGTATAAAATTTTTTTATATCTTGTTATAATAAGTCCAACTAAAGTAAATTCAGACCAAATATTAATATTTTCATATTCCTACTGTAAAGTAAAATACACAGCATCAACAATTTTTTTTTGGTAATTTTTGAATCACCCTGTATCAAATAATACTTTTTCTACACAAACCAATATTTTTTGATGTTATTAGAATACTATTACAGCAAAAAATCCTTAATACATTATGAAAATTACATTTTAATACGTTTTAAAAAATAGCCATTTTTCAACTTCATCACCCTGTAAATTGAAAACTGGCCATCGGATTGAGTTGTGCCCATGGACACTATTGTTCATGAAGTCCATATCTTCAACATCCCAAAAATTAAGGCAAATTAACCGGATTCCATTTCTCCATAAGCCGGCTGCCTGGTCCTTTACTTTTTCATTTTTTTTATGGAACCCCAAGTATATTATGACGTTTTTAAGTTCTCTGAGAAACTCTGAACATATTTCATGTAACATACTCATATCTAAATTCAACAGTGTTCGAAAAAATTACATAAAATAGAAATAACGATAGAACTATTAATGTAGAAACATATTTTATGTAATATACCCATGTCGATATTCAACTGTTATTGAAATATTTGTTATTTATTAAGTATTAAAGTTCTAAATTCAACAGTGTTCGAAAAAATTACATAAAATAGAAATAACCACAGAACTTTAATACTTAATAAATAACAAATGTTTCAATAACAGTTGAATATCGACATGGGTATATTACATAAAATATGTTTCTACATTAATAGTTCTATCGTTATTTCTATTTTATGTAATTTTTTCATTGTTGAATTTAGATATGAGTATGTTACATAAAATATGTTCAGAGTTTTTCAGAGAACTCAAAAACGTTATAATATACTTGGGGTTCCATAAAAAAAATGAAAAAGTAAATTTATCTTCTACATGGGTCACCCTGTATACATGTGTGTTACGTCAAAAAATGGATAACTAAAAACAATATTTGAAGTGTTCCAGCATTTTCATGAAAAATATTTCCTTCAGTTTTAACAAATTTATGCGGACTTTTGACCCTCTCTTATGTGTATTTCTCGATAACTGTTAAGTTTAGGTATAGGACATGGTACATAAAACTTACTTAAAATTTAAAGCAGAATCCAAAAATGAATTAAAAAATAGGTGTTTCCAATTGAAAAAATGAAGTTGGTAGTCACAAATTGTTTTTGGGCCACTCAGTATACATGAACTTAGCATCAAAAAAATCGCTAGAAAAAATTAAAATCGACGTTCAGTTACGTTTTCAATGCTGGTACGTCCGTTAATTATATTCAAAAAACAAAGCTTAATGTACCCTAAAACTATTAATAATTGCGCAAATGTTCAACCGATCAAATTTCTTGAAATCCAATAATCGTGAATTAACAAATAAAATAACGAGGTAGATATGTAACAGCTTTTTTTAAGGAAATAATTATTTCGTTTGGCAAAACGACAAAGTCTATCCATTTAAATATCCAGGATAATTGTCGTAACAATGAATTAAAAAGTAAAATTATATCTTATGTGCTATAAAATTCAACGTATTTAGCATCAACTCAGATTTATTTATCTCGTCGTTCTAGAGTAATGTGACAGATTTGTGCTTTCAATAGTAAAGAAAATCGCGCATTTCGCTTGTCTTGTATGGTTTTTTTTACCTTAATCAGTCACTTTATAATTCGATTTTCTTAATGTTGTTTATCAAATAATTTGGTCTAAAATATTTACAAAAGGCTTAAAAAAGTGGAATTACCAACATTTTTATCATCAATCTTACACTATTTTTTTATTTATGGATGCCAGTAGTGTGTACGCTGAATTAGCGTAAGATTTATTGTTTTCTAAGGATACAGAAGAAATGAGAGCCAAATAAAAACGATTAGGAAGTCTTTCTTAAAACAAGCAAAAATGTACCCGTAGACTTTAGCTAATCTAATATATTACATTTGGAAATTTTAAAACAATTTACTATTCTTTAATGTATTTAGTATACTTGTACAAAATGGAAGGCGAAGTTAAAAGAATTTATACTTCTTCAACTTAGAAATTAAAAAAAAATGTGGCAACCTAAAAGCATTTAATGGTAATCTGACAGTAAACAGACACTGAATTTCTTACAATATCCCAGCAAAGAAAATTATAGACACATTCGAAGTAAATTAGCACCTTTTTTACCAAGTAGTATTCGTCACTTAGATATTAACAAACACTCAATTTTAACAAATAAAAATTTAATTCTAAAAGTTTAAATATACACATAGGTAATAAATTTTTTTTTCTCTGAGTAATATTACGTCTCTCTAATCAACTACTAAAATATCAGTACATAATAATTACATTGTCAGAATCAACTGTGTAAAATGACATAAAATATAAAATTTGTACTAAGCCAATTGCATAAAAAAAACTCTTGAACTACACTTATAGAACAAAACCATAAATGTCCAACTCATACGACTTTGACAAATTATACACATGTGAAAATCTATTTTACGAACAATATTAGAAGGGCACACACGGTCGAATATATCTTGAAACATGTTCGCGGGTACACGTGCGGACAACATGAACGTTTACGTAAAATAAATCTGTTATGGGTGAAAATGTCAGTAGAATATTACGTCACATGTAGGGTTTAATCGATGGTAGCTCAGTGGTAGACGGGATTGTAAAATTTAATTCTTGCGATTTGGGTAACAGACAAATTCATAATAACTCTAGTAGATAAAAGGGCGCCACCTTGTTTGATCACATAATTCATAGACAACTTAACAATGGACACAGTATTGCGCCTGCGGTCTACGACAAATCGGCCAGGCCCTTAGATTGGTTGAGGTGAAATAATTTTTTGGTGAATTTGAACATAAATCTTATCACAAAAACTTATACAGGGGTGATGAAAACTATGGAAACATCTATATAGGGCAGAAATTGTAAGGATTAGCGGGAAAGAAAAGGAAAGGTCACGTATTTATTTCGGGCTGTTTGAGATTTCCATGCTCCTTCAGCCACAATCATGGATTCCCAGTATACATACATACATACGTATATATGCATAGTGAGATTAAGGATGGGTGTGGATGGGATTGGAAGGAACGGAGTTAGGGTTCTGAGGAGAAAAATACGATCCCAGCGGGACGTAACCCTCTGTAGAGTAAATAAGCCAGTATTACAGACGTTTTTTTCTTTACAAAATTTTGATACGATGCTCCAGTTTCGAGTAATCCATATTAACTTTTGATTTTCAAATTGCACCATAGTACTTCAGTGTTATTCTTGAAATCTGCGTTGCTTTTTGCGTATGACAGTTAAAAAAAAAATTATTAATCTAATTAATTTTCTTAATATTATCACCATATGAAGCACAGCCGTCAATCAGCACTTGTTTCCATTCTATCGCATCTGTGCGCGCCTTATTCAATTTCATACGGAAGGAGAATAACCAATGAGAAGTTTGGTTGTTTAGACTTTTTCACAAATAAAATAAAAACTGCTGCAAAAATTACCAAGTTTTGAAAGTAAAAATGTGTAAGAGTAGTAGTAGGAATTGGATTTTGCTAAATAATTTTGAAACACTCCGGATGCACTAATGCAAATAATTACAAGTTAATTACCTTAATTAAAAACTGATTTCATTTTCGGTAATAAGAACGTTAAGTATTTATTTTAAGCTTTCTAATAATTAGCAAAGTAATATTTAAGCAAATATTTTCCTTATTATGCTCATTATTCTGCAATAGCACTTGATGATATTGCCTCAACATTTCCGGAAGTTTTTCTCATTTTATAAAATGGAACTTACTGAAGGAGATCGCATAAAAATTTTAATTATTTTAGATTACGGTAATAGAAAAAGAATGTACAAAAATTCACGAGACGTTTTTAATGCAAATCATCCAGAAAGGGCACTACCAGTTACAAAATCAGTCGTTTACAAGACACATACAAGGTGGTTAGAACATAGAAGTGTGAAAGATACTCCATGAAGTGGAAAGCCTAAAATGAAACTGATCTGGATAAGAGTATTGAGGTAATCCAAAGTATTATTGAAGAACCAAGCCCTTCAACCAACCAACTGGTATTGAATCACGAAAGAAGTCGTGTGGGCCAGTACAAAAAATCTTAAAAAACGCTAAGGCAAAGCCCTACAAGCTTCAGTTTCACCAAGAATTAGACGCTGAAGACTACAACAGACGGCTTGAATTCTGTGAGACTTTTGCGGAGTTGCAGGATCGCGAAGAAGTCTTATCAAATAGAATCTACTTCAGCGACGAGGCGACATTTTGTTTGAATGGGCAGATGAACAAGCATAATTTTAGGTATTGGGCGTTGGAAAAACCACACTGGATGGAAGAACCCCATACTCGGCATCCACAGAAGCTGAACGTTTGGGCTGGCATCATAAATGAGAGAATAGTTGGGCCCTTTTTTATCGAAGGCAATCTAAACAGTGCGTTATATTTAGATTTGTTGCAAAACCAAATAGTACCCACCTTAAATCGCAGGTTTGGCCAAGAAAACAATCTTTGGTTCCAGCAGGATGGGGCTCCAGCCCATTATGGTCGCCAAGTAAGAGCATTTTTGAACCACACGTTTCCCAATCGATGGATAGGGCGAGGAGGTTTCGTCGAGTGGCCACCTAGATCACCAGATCTCACTCCACTGGATTTTTCCTGTAGGGTTATATCAGCAATAAAGTTTATGTAAATCGTCCGAATAATTTAGATTAACTTCGACAAAGAATCACAGATGAATGTGAGGCCATTCCTCCAGGTATGCTTAAAAGATGTGTTGGAGAATTTCAACATCGCTTACGTTATTGCGAAGAAGCGAATGGGGAGAATTTTGAACACCTGCTGTAGATATTAATGATCTTAGCCAAGCTTGAACAATAAAAAATGGCACATGGGATGTAACGATAGATCGCCCGCCTCTTGGGTTATGCTAAAGATCTATCAAGGTATATAAGATAAGTACAGTATGATTATAAAATAATATCATCCAGTGTTCGATTTCCAATGTATTTTCTTACAGGAGGCAGTCATTTCACATTCCATGCATGAAATTCTTTTAGAATCACATTGTACTTCACATTCCTATTGCCGAAAATGAAATCGGTTTTTTAATTCGGGATTTTTATAGGCAATAACTAATAATTATTTGCATCGGCAATAAGTTTCAAAAATATTCAGCATAAAGCAAAATCAAATTCCTATTACTGCTCTTACACATTTTCACTTTCAAAACTTGGTAATTAATGCAGCTGTTTTTATTTTATTTATGAAAAAATCTACGCCACTGCTAAGGAAACTAAATATCTCCCGTCGAGCAACCTAACTTCTCATTGGTTATTCTCCTTCCGATGAAATCGAATAAGTCGCCCACAGATGCGATAGAATGGGAACAAGTGATGATTGACGGCCGACTAAACACTATGCTTCCATTTGAAAATCAAAAGTTAATATGAATTACTAGAAACTGGAGCAACGTATCAAAATTTTGTAAAGAAAAAAAAACGTCCGTAATACTGGTTTATTTACTCCCCAGGGGGTTTCACCTTTTGCCCTATATAGATGTTTCCATAGTTTTTAACGCCCCTGTATATTTAAGAATAAAACTACGCGATTGGAAAATAAATTGCAAACGTATTAAAACATTTTGTGCAGATATAACATGAATAAATGTACACCAATAAAAAATTTAAAGTCCAATTGAGATATGACAAAGAAAGGCAGCACTTGTCAATAAGATTAATATAAAATTCGATAAAAAATTGTTGAGAATTTCAACAAATTAAACATCGTTTGAAATATCATGTTTTGGTCAATCATGGTTACATATTAGTTTCACAAATCATTTTTGCGTAAAATTACTTATTATGGTGGATTAAAAGGTTCAGTATAAATTTTATTAAAATATTAATATAGTCGATTTTCATCAGGTAAAAACCTAGCACATTGCATTAGGATATCTAAGTTTTGTAAAAAGTATTAAATTGGAAATTAATATGAGATTTAGCAAATTATACTGAAATTTATGTTGTTTGACGCATTAAATGAAAGCATAAGCAAATAATTAAGTTTTTGTTATGAGCTTATTCGTTCATAACAAAAACTTATAATAATTTAAAATTAGTCAAGTTGCTTTAGTATGTGTGAATTCTTACGGTATTGCAGGCTCACATTCCATTAATATAAGTAATTTGATTGTAATCTCATTATATTTAGAATTTACATCAGTTCGACATACATAAAGACAAAATTTACATCGATTGGGGCTTATATCTCGATGGCTCAGATGGTTAGCGCGATATTCTAGCAAAGGAGAGGCCGTAGGTTCAAATCCTACTCGAGGTAAACTTTTTATTTAAGTATTTAATAAAATTAATAATCATTTTTAATTATAAATTATTAAGCAAATAAATTTAACCAAAACCATATAAAAGGTGTTGCATATGAATTTTTATTGGTAAATCGAATGTATGGATACGCTGCAAAAGCAACAGGTATAAAAGGGTTTGGGGATGAAAAGCGAAACAATCTGCATTTTACACCGGCGCGGAACCGAAATGGCATTTTTAACATGTTTATGTAGCGTTCGGAATTAACTTTAACAAAAGGTTATTTTCATCCTCAAAATAAGAACCGATATTACATGTTAAAACCCAAACAACCGAATTTCGGACTGTCAAGGTTTGTAAATAGTTCGTGAGGATTTTCTACTCAGTATCTAAAGTTTTGCTTTAACAAAGAGGTGCAAATGAAAATTTGCTTCGTCGCTCATTAGCAAATTATGAATTTCTCCACGATGCTTATGTAAATATTCTTCACAAAATGTCAACCTTGGTTTAACTAGATCATAGGTTTATACGCCATTTGATATTTATAGGTGAAATATATTATATTTATATAATATAGTGGATACTTCTTATATATTCCTAAAGTGATTACAATTTAAGATCTGTTAGAACTTCTTGTAAAGGCTGCTCTCACTAATTCAAGTATTTTAAAGGTTTATGACGTGTTGGTGCACCCCTATTTGTTTAAAAACTGCCTGTCGAAATGCACTCAACTTCTTGAAATGAACCAGTTCTAATGTAAAATTGAAACACGCTCTTGAATCAAATTATTCATAATGCAATGAAAGTTGTTAAACTGTGCATTATATCGTTTGCGTATAACGCATATTTGACAGAAACACTTAAGTCGTTGTTTATAGAGAGGCCCTTTTTTCTTTAAATACTTGATTTTTAATTTGAAAATAAATGCAGAATAAGCTACATTGAAGTCCATTAAAATTCCAGTTCTTGATTAGAACTTTAATTCGATTTTAAAATTTCAAGTCTAATTGTGAACTCATACAATAAATTTGTTACAATTATACATAAGGTTTAATTTGAGTTTAAGTAGTCAAATTTTATCCAGTGTACATTTATTTTATTGATTACAAGTTAAAGTAGAAAGAAGTATATGGACTAACTTATTTCATAATAAGGTATAAGAATTTCCAATTATATTTACATTGGTTGTGACAGATATTCTACATGTTTGACAGTTAACTTACAAGAAACCAAGATAAATTTGCCAATGCCTCAATTGTTTTATTTTGTAAGTGATCAAGAGGTGTAATTTAACATTGAAATTTCTCATTGCTCCTTAAAGCGTTTAGCGCACCAGTTGTATATTATTAACTCAGTTAAAATAATTCGAATATAAATTAAGATCTATGATACTATATCGGAGTATTAGAAGTAAACTGAATACTGATTTCACTTGCATTTAGCATTGTATTATTACTAATTACTAATATTAATGACTTTTAATAGAGTTGACGATTGCAATTATGTTTAAAGTGATTTACATAAAGTTAATTTCCATTAGAAATTGCATATAACTGAATCAATAACTGCTATTGGAAATGAGTTTTGAGCATTCTAGAAGTAAAATTAGTGATATTTATTTTGTTGTTTATTATAATTCAAACAATTCACATTGAATGTAAATTACAATTACATTGCAACCATGTATTGTAGAGCTAGCCCGGGTAAATAATTTTTTTTATCTTATTCAATATATCATACAATTACCAACGCTACAATACAGAAGTAAGCACTTTTTTTTCAACAAAGATTAAGAAGCTTCATTACAATTCGACGCCGCATATGGTCGCGAAAGATTAAGCGGCGCTTTAAGTCTTAACTTTTAAATGAATCATTACAATTTAGCGCCCATCGTGTGGGGCACGAATGGCCAGTGAATCGTTACAATTTATCTCCCACCAGGTCGCCATAGATTAGCTGTTGCATTATAGTTTGGCTTCAAAAATGGTGCTGGCTTCATTACACGGTACTGCAATAATGCTTCAAAATACACTAACAAGACAATAAATAACAATGATACTCCTATACGATACTGCATAAATGTCACTCAACTTTAACTTAATTGGTCTAAAAAAGCGCTTTAATCGCTTTTACACAATATCCAATATTAAAATAAAGGTATTAATAGTTTTCTCAAATATGATTTAAGCGCATAAAATAAGAACAAAACAACTAATAAGTTATGTTAAATTGCTCTATCAAACTCTATATAGTTCTAGCAACCAAAACCAGTAATTGATTCATTGTATCACTGCTTCATATAATTATTCGTCAAAATCTCAACGAATACGAGTAATTTAGTTAAATTGTCCGTAACCGTAACAACTGGCGTGCCATACAAATGAAACACTAAACCAATTTTATTAACAAACATGTATTAAAAACGTAATCTACAAATAAAATTATGGCAATTGAAAAATTTGTACAAGCAATAAAAGAACTGATAATATAAGCGCCCCTAATGGGGCCATACAACTATGTTAATTTTATATTAAAACAATCAATTTTATAAATAAATAAAAATTTTATAAGAGCATGACAAATTTATGTAATTAACGAAGTTATTTGTACAACTAGAGAAGAAAGTGGTGTTTTTCAACTTGAATTCAAAGTTTTACACATGAGCGTTAAAAAACATTTTCTTCTCGAGTTTTACACATAATTTTTTCAGAAATTACAATCAAAACTGAAAAATTATCGTAATTCAGTACTGAAATTCGCTACATAACTTGTCAGTAAGTAATGTAGACTTGGCAACTATGTTATTCATTTTTTAAGTTAATTCCTGCTTTTTTAATGGTATTTTTAGATGCCATTATTAACGCGGCAACATTGTTTTTTACTTTCCTTACTAGAGAGCAAAATCCAATTTTCCTCGCCCTTTTTGGAGACGAATTTAATTGTTTATAAGGTAATTTCAGAAAAATGAATTTTATAGCTTACACCTGTAAAATGTAGTCGGTAATCTATAAACGAAATTACCTTATTATCAAAATATTGGACCTTTGCAAGTTCCAAACCTTTTTATTTAATGAAATATAAACTAAACGCTACTATAATTATCAAATAATCGCAAACAAATAAGCTAAAAAGCGGTCGACTGAATACTATAATAATCTGGACTGCAGGTAAAAATCATGCAGTCTGTTCTCATCGGAATCTAATTTGTACGAAATTTACGAATTACAGAAAGTCTATTATTATTATCAACAATTTTAAGTGCAAAATGATTCTGAATTTTAATTATTATTTAAGTTTCCACGAGTGCAATGTTGGTTACATATACTAAAAGCTCAAAGTGCATTTCTCTTAACACAGAATTCCATTCATTGGAGATATTCATTACGTTTGTTTCTTTTTCTAATTTCGATAACGAATCCAAAAAAGAAGAATTAAACAAATTAAATAAAATACAGTAACAGAACGGGCACCCTTTAGAAAAGATGAACAAAATCATAAGATAATACGTTAATCATTCCTTGGAATGGTTACATGATATAAAGGGTGTAACGGAAAAAATAGCTAAGGAGATCCCCAAACACCAGTTCCGAAATATTTTCAAACCAAATAGCTGATTTAATTACAATACTTATCTGGGTATTGACATACTTAACTGGGTATGTAATCGTGTATTCTTATTTACCTTTTACATAAATTTAAACGTTTCAATAACAATTACCGTTATCGTCCTCAGAAATGGTAATAGCTTTGACAGTTAATTGAGATGTCAAAATAAATTTATGAAATATGAAAACACAAATACACGCCTCCTTATAGCTCACTTAATTAATATTTACAGCAACGCCAAAGATCGAATACCAGGCCAATCTTGAGCTGAGCGGCTGCACTGAAATAAGTAAGTACGTCAAACAAGAACTCCACATGTACGGTCATGTACGTCCATTCACGTACGCGTGGATGCGATTTTAGAATTTGTTAAAAACATATACAATAGAACTTTTTTACCCACACATCATCGTTCATGTGCATACGTACATGAACGACAAGTTCGACTGTTTTCCCAGCTTAACAGAAACTTTGAATTTCGCTTATTCTTCTAAAGATAATTTTTGTAGTTTAAATATTTAACTAATAGTGCCGTAGATTTAACTGTAAACTGCAGTCGAAAGAAGAACTAATTTGGTACAAACTTTTTTTTTTGTTTTTTGATAGTGGACAGTTTACTTAAGAACATACTAAAAGTCCCCCCCCCCCTTGCTCGCTATGCAGTGAAAATTAAAAAAGGCCGTCATTTAAAAAATAGTTGCGATTCACTTGAACACGGACAATTTTTCGAAAAAAAGTGTACAATAGTTTTCTGTTCGGTATTCAATACAAATTCTGGTACGAGTGTCAACGAAATATATTACATAGTATCAGAGATCCAGTTTGAAGTCCCTGTTCCTCTGGAAAATGAACTTTTCGAGACTAATTATGCAATCATTAATTTTTCGAATTACAAATCAATATTGAACTCCAGACCATATTATGGGAAATAAATACTGTTTTTTAAGGCGAGATTTTAGCTGACCGCAGGTGCAAATTCGCAACGAGTGAAGGGGGTACAGATGCATCACTCGTAACCCCTTTCAAGTCATAACGCGCTCGAGCTCGGTTCGAGACGAAAGCATAAAAAAACCTAGAATTACTACATCAGGTGGATGACATTGAGCGATAATTTCAGATTTCGTGGAATATAGAAGGTAAATTTGTTTGACTTTTTTATGTAGATGATATTTATTTCACTTATTATTGATTTCAACAATGTTTTTATTTCCGTTGTACCAAATGGGAATACCTAGACGTTTATGTCCAAGACGGAGGTGAAACTTACAGTTACTCATATTTGCTAAGCACTTCTACTACCTAATAAAGTGTCCAGTACCACAAAAAAAAAAACTAAATACTAATTAAAATTTTCTTTGTCTATAGGTACATAAAATTATTAAAATGTTTTTGCCTATGTATACACTAAATTATTAAAATTGTCGTTGCCTACATCAAATTATTAAAATAATTGTCCTGGAAGAATACTGAAACATGTCTTCACGGCACTGACTAATCACAAATAGTATTTATTTAGAAGCAACAATTGAAAGTGGAAACAGCAATGAATAAATTCAAAGAAGCTCGCCCGATCGGATGCGGTCTGAATGCGGTAGTAGTGGTGTATTCACCTCCGTAGTCTCGGCGGCAAAACTTCGAGGTTTGACGCGACGATCAATTTTCTTAGAAAGGTTACTCAGTCGCGGAATTTTTCTTTTTTAATTCCCAAAGGTGATTTCTGAAGCTATGCAAAAATACAATTTTCGAATTCTTATCATTACTTGAATTACAGCGTGTTAAAATTGCCCAACGTAAAGAAGTTTGCGATTTTTTATAAAACTCCCCTGAAGGCGACTATGCAAAAGGGGCCTTTATAGCTCTACAGTACCTTTTCCTTCGCATGTAAAAAAAAATCAAGTTGATAGATCTATAAATAAAAGAGGAATTTGTCGAAGTCGAAGATATTATTTTCGACATACACAGTCGGCTGAAATCTCGTCTTAATGAGCGTCGCATAATTCCCCAAAGTGGTTATAGCACGCAGCTCCTGGTTAAATGCAATAGAAAATGAACTTGGATCATATTTTTTGTATGTATTACAAAATAAGTTTTTAGTAAAACGTAATTGGATTTTCATGATACGACCTCTTGTGCAATTGTGATTTACGGGATTTGCTAAACCTCGTACTGAAGATGTGCAACTGATAGAGAGCAGTAAAAATTGCGCTTCAGAAAGTCTTTCATGGACAAACTGTAACATTTTACAGTGATGTCAACCTTTGCTTACATACAATTAATTTATTGGTATACTAAGTCATAAACGGTTAATAAAGGTACACTTCAATAGTTGTGTATTATTGCTTTATCTGTAGCGTTTCGGGCGGGGAATATGTTAAAGTGCCTAATGGTATTTCTAACATCACAGTAAGCTTCGAATACGTGAAAAATTGAAACTTTTAGAACGAAAATTCTATTATGTTTTCTAAACTTATAATGGGGGACATCGTATATTTATCCCCGTACCCTCTAGAAACGTAAAAAGAAACAATGCCGATAATCAAATTAAACAAAAAATCTCCGGTCTGGTCCCGGTTATTTCCATGTCAAAGAAGATGTAGGTACGGAAATAGCACTTACTGATGCAGACGTGAGATACCAATCCTGTAAATAGCAGTCAACGTCTCCCCCATAATGAAAACTTGCCAGTTTTCCACAAAGGATCTATAAGAAATATTCCGAAGATATTCAATGGAATCTGTCGATGGTGATATAATGAAGACAGAAAGACATTTGAAAAATAAATATTTGTCGAGAAATATGGGGAAAATAGTCAAAAGGAAAACAATAAGTTCTGTGTTTTCGTAGCACTAAAATTTTAATTAATGATTGGTTGGAGCTAAACGATCAAGCACTAAAAAAGACAAAATAGTTCCAAACATAATGTTAAAGTGAAAGCCATAAACTAGTCACATATGATTGACTAGAAAATTCGCACCTTGCTATTTGATAGATGTACTATCACCACTACAACAATGGGCGGAACGTCTTTTATCCTGATAGTGGAACAAGTGTACTAGTATTCAAAGGTTCGGACCAAAACCGACTTCAAATAAAGACGTAGGGAGATTTGGATTAACATGCAACTGCATGTCCCTTATTGAAGTTTTAACAGTTAAAAAATTGGTAAAAGCTAGTTTTCAAAAAATTCCTAATCTTGTTAATATTCCGGATGTTGCACTCGCCAAAAAGTTTTATTTATGGTTCTGCGTGATTTTATTCAAATTCAACGATACACTTTATTTTATTTACAATTAAAAGTTCACACAACAATGAGGTAGATAAAAACACGATTAGGACTAAGGCATGGATTCCAAGATTCGACGTTAGTTAGATGGGTGTCTAACATGACTGCTTGCATCTCAATAAAAAAACCAAAAAAATTATTGCGTTATACATTGCATATTCTGAGCAGTATGTAGAATACATCTTAAATAGAACAGGATAAAATAAGTTCATATACTGGTTCCATGTTCATAATCCTTCTCAATGTAAGGAGTTTGTTTCTTTGTCTAATGGACATTTAACTGATGGTACAACTAACTGCGATAATTCTGAAAAAGTTGGAACTGAAATTTTGATTTCTAATTTTGAAGGAATTTACGTGTATCAAATATAAAAAATCTTCACAAACGGTAACTTTTCCTCACAAGACTTATGAAAGGTGGGAAAAGTTGTAAATACTATTCAATTATCCAGCCATAATTATTTACCCGAATACATTTAAGAGAGCTTAGGATTTGCATTGGTTCTCGTAACACTCTTCAAAGATGGTGGGCATAAAATTTCCGCAATACCACAATTACTGAAGGAATTTGATTCTATACAAATTCTCAAAAAAATTTAACGTATTTGTTTTGGATATTTTATCCATAAAGTTCTACGGTAGAAATCAGCTAGTTGCCAAGAAATACTAGATCATTACATTAATTATACAGAATATTGCTACAGATTTGGTACATATATTGTGTTCTCTAGTTTTAAAAAGTTACAGAGGCAATTGTTATATTCTAGACACTAAGATTAATAACACGGCCTCAAATAACAATAACCAACACGGTACATTTCGATTTCGTTTCTTGCTTTCCGATTTTTAAGGAATGCAAGTTTTCTCATAAACGATCCAGTGCAATCAAATTTACTCAAAGTTCGTAAAAATGAAAAAGGTTTCTGACTTCGTACTAGGAATAATCAATTTCCCGAGTAAAAGAAAACAACCCTGAATTAATACAGTTAATCTGTAAAATTCGGCCCACACGAATTGAAAGTTATTTTTGAGATTTTCCTAGTTCCGACAGCTTGGCCAGGTTGCAAATTTCTTATAACCCTTACCCTATCAATATTTTATTCAGTTCTCGAGCTTCGATTCCTTCCTCTTGCCCTTTTATGTTTAATAGAACCATTGTTTTCCCTTACATGTTTTCAAAATTTTCCTACAGTTCCAATGTGCCAATTTTTCTGAGGAAATTCTTTCACAATTTTTCTTGCACCATAATTAAATTCTTCACGGTAATATTTAATTAAGATTATGTCTTCTTTACTTAAAACTGGCGTTATGGACTAACCAATTTGCTAATTCAACTTATAAACGTCAAACAAATTCATAACACATCTAACAAAACTTACCGCTAATGTAAGACACAAACGATGGGAAAGATGTAATTTATTGCTAGGAAGGTTCTTTCTCGTGAAGATATTAGCAAAATATGGTTTTCAAATGAAAAAATACCCAAAATAATAGGGTGTACGCTGACAATTTTATTTGAATTAAAAGATGCTCTAATACGATTTCTGTCTTAAATTGTACGTCAGCGTACACCCTATTATTTTGGGTATGTTTGGGTGGTCTTAAATAAAATATTTTTTCATGTGAAAACCATATTTTTCTAATATCTTCAGGAGAAAGAACCTTCTTAGCAATAAATTAAATCTTTCCCATCGTTTGTGTCTTACATTATTGTGATACTATTAAAAATCAATCCTTATATATATATATATATATATATATATATATATATATATATATATATATATATATATATATATACACGGATTGATTTTTTAATAGTGTCACAATACTATTCACGACCGAAGTACTTTGAAGAGATCTACTGAAAACTTTACGTACGATTTGGTTTTTCTATTTTTTCACATATTGATCTTTGCTCATAAAATAATAATTTTTTTTTGACGTTTTGAGCCGTAACAAAAGTGCTTACACTAACAGAACCATTATTTGTTTACAACCGCAGACGTACTTATAAAAGCGAGCTGAAATAATAATTGGTATTTAAAACTTTCGTGTGAAAAAAGCATAGAGTTTATGAAAATTAACCATTTTTTAATGCTGTTTTATATGAAATCGAGGTTCAATATTAAATTTTATATCTTCCTCGCTTACAACGGCTTTTTAAAAGTTGTTTGGTACAATAAAAAAAAAAGCTTTGGATTAGTTCTATTTGATTTAGCTTATAGGAGAGTGTATGTAACACATTTGTAATAACAAAATATGCTATATTTATACATACAGTAACCCAACCTATTATGTGAACCATAAAACTGAAGTTAATAAAATTTTGGGAAACCGAACTAAGGCACACATACAACGTTTTTGACGTTATTCAGTGACGTAATCATTAAAAACGGCGAACAGTCGCTATTTTGTAAAATAATTTTAAATGGGATCAACCC